>VXBC01007824.1:0-67926 GCA_013399945.1 Ploceus nigricollis | reverse complement strand
CGAGTTAGACGGGGATCTGACAAAATAAGAATAAATATTGCGGGGGGCTGGGTGCGTGGGGATGGTGTGTGAACAAAAAATAGCAGATGGCAAAAGGAAGTCAGGCAGCTAAAAAGACTTCTCTTGAATATGATATAGAACCCCATAAAAGATAAATAAACAATCATTAAAGTTAAGACAATAAGATTCTCCACCTTCTTTTCAGAGTGGGAAGCAGTCAACAGGAGCTTTTAATTAATTTTAATGGAGGAAATCTGTTTTAAGGCTTACAATAAGCTAATAAATCCAAGGCACAAATCCGTGTAAATTCCTGCACTGTGTGTGGAAGGTACTGATTATATTTCTTCAGATACTGTCTTTTGCAATGCAGCGTTCAGCCAAATAGAAAGGGAGAGGTTCCTTACACGAGGAGCAGGAAAAGATACTGAAAGCAAGTCAGACCTCTCCCTCTCTACCTCCCTCTCCCTCTCTCATTCCTTCCCTCTCCCCCCCACCTCTCTCTCTGAAAGTCAGGGTGTATGTTAAAGAGAGGTTTATTTACTCTAACTAACTTTACAGTGCTTGCATGGAAATTAAACCAGTTTAGAGGTTGAGACTGATCAGTTCTTGGGTTTAATAAACCCAACTAACCATACAAAAACTCTCACAAATTTCCATGGACTAAAATTCCTTGCTTCATTCACTGACATGGTCTTTCTCCAAAGAAAGACCTTTATATATTTGTAGTTTAACGCAAAGCTAATGAATTGATTTTTGATATGTGTATTTTTGGAAGGAGAAAAGTTCATCCTGGCATTTTTTTCAAAACTCTTAAAAGGTACTGTACCTATATCTCTATTCACCTTTCTTCCCTTTCTTCTTTGAAAGAGTCAATATATGCAGTGTTGTCACTGAGACATAAACTTTGCATAATGGAAAAGATCTAAACATTGCATAATAAAAAAAGACATAACAGAGGTGATTTCAAAGTCATTATTTCTATGTGACAAAAGTGATGTCAGAATGTTAGTGTTGATCTTGTTTCTGAAAATTATGTGAGGAGAGATTTCAAGAAGCTATTTCAATGGTTGTTCTGTGTGCTGATACGGTAGCAAGGCAGTTAAGAGAGTTCAGGCCTGGAGTACTGTAGGTAAAACAAGTCAGAGCACTGTGCAAATACAGTGTCTATAAAACTACCTGTGACTAGAACAGTCATCAGTATTTTCCAAAGTCCAAGGCTTTAGCAAGAAGTGGAGCTGGAATGCATCCAGCGTTCTTAAGAGCTGCTCCTCACACACACGTACACCCTATATTTTGTATAAGGTGATGTTATCTGTGTTTGGCTTGGGGAAGTCTGGATCTAATTTGAGCCACTGTTGCAAGTTACATTTATATCCTCCTGGCCTGCTGGATAGCTTGATTTAGGATGTAGACATATCTCCTTTGCGCAACCCTACACCCTTCCAGTTGGAATCTGCATTACATAGGCTGTGCTTTCCTTCAAGAATCAAGAATGTGCTTGCATTCAACTGCTTAAAATAGCAGTATCTAAAACGTGGGATGTTATTAGGGCTGACTTCCCTACCCTTCCCGCAGCAAAGGAGAGACATAGTTTTACCAAGTGAAGAAAACAAAAAGCAGTTAAAACAAGTACAACTATCAGGCTTTTCCTGTACTGAACTTTCTATTTAAAGGACTAGAAAGAAGGCACACTTAAGATAATACTGTTTTCAGGAAGGTGAGAGCTTTATTTCTTAATCATTTCTGTTACCTCTTTAATCTCAAAATGAGTTCATTTTTGTCTAGGATACTTTCATGTAACTTTCAGGTTTTCACTAGGCAGATTCAAATCCAGTCCATTAGTGACCTCTATCTGTGAGAAGGGTGTAGTCAATGATGTATTTTTCCCTTCTCCATGGTGGATAAGAAGCACAGACTATAAATTATTTTAGTCCTTTATACCTGCAAATCACCTAGTTTTTTAGGTTATCAATCTTATATTCATTGCAAACAATGTGATTTTCAATTGTTTTAAGCAGGAAAGCAAAACCAAACCCCAGTTCCAAACATGAAAGCACTTTCAATCTGTTTCAGCTATTCCAGTCATAATATGATAAATATTTGCAAAAATCAGAAAAACAAGAAGTAACCAGTGCTATTGAACATCAGTACTAAAGGAATTGCATTTATATTTGTCTGATGTTATAATACTTACTCTAAAGCAGGCTGAACCTGTGTGAAATTTTATTGCCCCTCAGTGCTTACATAATTGAAACTTGAGAGAAACACTCAGATCAGATATACTATGAGTACAGTTTATAGTAGCAGGGTGTTTAAAAAATGTAAGAAAAAAAAATCCAGTGCTGTCTATATTAGGAATACATGTCAAAGATCAAGGAAAAGGGGGTCTTTATAAAACAGATGGACTCTTTTAGGGGATTATTAAACCCAGCTTCCCAGTACTAATTTGCCTCTTGTTTATATCCACAACTATATTCCATATTTTAGTTAGTGATTGTAAATGGCAGTTAAGAACTAGACCAGCAAAATCTTTGAGTAGATGAACACCACTGTTTGACATTTCTCAGATTGTAGTTGATTACCTCAGCGCTTGGTAATGTGATGTTTTAAGGTGTTTCCTTCCCTCCCCCTTGGGCAATTTTTTTTAGGAGTCTTTCTGCAAAGCTTTTTATTTATTTCCTCAAGAAACCAAAAGAGTTGGAACCTACCCCAGAGGTATAAAAATTGGTTTTTCTTTTCTATTTTTTAAAGAAATATTTTTATTTTTTTCTCTTACTAAAAAAGTAGAAAAGAATAATATACAGTTGTTATTTTTTTAAAAGACGAGTAATTTGACATGCACTGACGAAATGAGCCTCAGTTTCCCTACGGCTATGTGTAACCCACACGTTTCAAATAATTGGCATATTTTAAAGAAAAACAACCACAAAAAGATCATCATTAAAATTATGGGATGTTTTATTCATTTATTTTAAACACACTGAAACCTTAATCCATCGATGATACTCAGGAAAGAAGTGTTTGAAATAAAAGCTCTGCTCTGTTTAACAAATTATATTCTAATCACATCAAATAATATGCCCCAGGAATACTACAATTTAATCTGATATTTTCAGCCACTGGTGAAAGATGTTAGGACCTTCTTATATCTTTTATTTTTTTTAATTGATGGTTTTCCCAGTTAACAGGTTGTTTGTTTGGTTTTTTTTCTGTCTTTGATTCCTTCTTCTGATGTGGCCCCTTGAACTGTATCAAAATTAAATACTAGCAGCAACTTAAATCCATCATGCTCTATTCAGCATTCCTGAAAACTTAATGATGCAGAACAAGGTCTGTAAATTTTCCCTTTTTAAAAGAAGTCTTGTGTTTCAACTCTACCTAGAAACAGTCTTCTGTATACTTTACTTCAAGCTATGACTACTTTATTTGGTTTGGGTTTTTTTCATAAACCTTTTCTAGCCTAGTTTAATGCAAGGATGTATTTAAAAAGGCATATGACACAGAAAATTGTTTATCGTTCAAAGGTACTGTCTTTGAAACTGCTTAAGTCCTTTCAGAAAAAAACCCTCTTTTGTTATACAGGATCAGATCATTGCCAGATTTGGTCTTGCAAAGTGATGGCTTTACTTTGTCCCCAGGTGAGAGGTGACTTTCTTCCAACAGGCCCTGGTCAGTAGATTACTGCGATGGTCTGCAGTGTGATTTTGCAAATCCTGACCCAGGCAGAGACATACCTTGAGCCACAGAATTCAGTACTTACTTTCTTTTATCATCATTTATTTTTGAATATATCACAGTGAAAATGTTTGGATGAAGTGACACAAGTTCTGCTCTTTGGCCAAAGTTCTTTATTGTGTCCATGTTGTCATTGGTAATCTAATTATCTTAAAAATATCATACAGATATCAAGCTAGTTCCTTCTCATTGACTAAATTAATCTAAAGCAATTCCAAAAATTCTCTTCAGACAGAATTTTCAAGATTTGTTTAATGACTGAGATCTTGTGGGAGCATTACAAACAAAAGATTTTGAAATTCCATGTCTGATTTATTTGACATTCATTGTCATGTACATCTGGGTTCAGGAAAGCCAGGGCAGGCTGATGCTACACACTTCTCTTGTAGTAAATGCTGTAAACTATATGGAAGTACTACATGACCTCTTGAGAGTAGAGAAGGCGAGAGCTCTGAATGAAAAGCCTCATCAGCACCTCCCAAAAACAGAAATCAGCATGCTGCAGTGTTACTCTCAGCTCTCACAGTCAGCTTTTGTCATTCCTTCACAAAACCAACAGGTCAAATTAAACTAAAGAGTAGAGCTTTTTCTGACGGTATTTCCAGTGCTGCACCACGTAGCTGCACTAGCAGCTCATAACCTGGCCAAGCTGTTCCATAAGAGCTAGCCAAGAGACATCATCTTTAAAAGGGCTGTCTGTGTGGGAAAGTGCTCCAGCAGCACGTCCTTCGTGTGCTGGGGGGCTTTGGTGATGCTCATGCACAGTCTTCAGTCTTCACATAGGATCAAGACATAGTCAAACTGGAGTCATAGGGTCATCAGCTGCAGACCTGTAGGTTCGGAGTACAAATATTTCTTTCTCTTAAGATGTCCTGTATGTTTTTCTTAGAGAGAAAAAGATGACCTTTACAATGTCATTGGAAACTACTGCCAAAAAAATATTTTATATCAATATAATACTGACAGAACAAGAGAATTAATATGCAGTTTTGAAAAAGAAATGTAGGTTATATATACGTACATGCACATATATACAGTTTTTGTATGTGTTACATATATAGGTGACTCTAACTGTCTAGTCATAGAGGTCTCCCTCAGACCTTTCAAAACACATATAATTAATATTAATTAAAAATTCATTTTGTTGGTGAACTGCAAATAAGATTAAACAATAAGAATTAAGGTATACTTTTCCTCCAGTGTGTTGGAAATTTCTATACTGGGTAAAAAAGCTGAGGTGTTCCCAAGAGGTATTGCTCCCGAGATCAACGGAAAGAGTCTGTCGCAAACTTACCTGTGCTTATGAAATACAACTTCACAGCTGAAGAGCTGCATTTTAAATTATTGTACTTGATTCCAGACTCAATCCTTCTCTCTTTCACTGGCAAGTTAATTTCGCAGACACTCTTCTCATTATTAGGTAATTCTCATGTGAGTAATGATTTAAATACCCCAAAGTGATGTCATTTAGTTGTAATTGAAGATGATACAACCCCAACAGCATGTCTCTGATTATACTAATGTATGTATGCTTTCAATAGGAGTTTCTTCACATATGTACAAGAAAACAAGCTATATAGGTAAAAGTAATTTAAGTTACTAGAACTGTGTCTTTATTAGGATTGAAGCAGTATTTGTGTTTGTCACAGGCACAGCATACATAGGCATACTTCTGTAAAAACTATCTGCAGACGAGACATCATGTGTGCATATCATTTAATGAATTATGGTTTTGGTAAGTGAGGGAGTTTTAGTGAGCCTGTTTCATGCCTTAAATGCTAACTGAAACCATGTCAGGTGTCTCTAAATGAAGGAGTATGTGTTCGCCAAACCTTATAATTTCATTTGTGATCTAGGAAGTTTTTCCTAGGTGGTTCTTCTTGTGTCACTGAGAGATTTGCATCCAGCTAAATGTACCCTATTTAAGAGTCTTGTTCGGCTGGTTTCACAGGCCATCTCATTGGTTCGTCTAGGTTTAACCTTATTCTTATCTTTAACCACTTAGCTTTGGAGTTAGTCACAAATGCTCCAAGACTACACATTATTTCTTGAGCCATATTGGTTGATAACTTGCTCTTAAGTTTCATCATTTGTTATGTAAAAAAAAAAAACAACCCGAACCAAACAAAAAAAAACCAACCCAAATCAATAATTTTGATACCTGAATTGGTGTTATCTTAGATGTGGTGATTGTAGGACTCCCATTAAATATATTACTGTTCTATATGCATATTGCGTCATGTTGTACAGATCCATTACTGTAAGCTCCCACATTATTAATTGGAGAAGAGAAAGTGGAGGCAGAAAAGACAGGAAGGGCTAACCAACAGCTCACACTTCTCTCTCTAGTATGCTCATAACATTTTCTTTCTTAATTTAAACTTTTTCAATACGTCATCATTTCATGCTTTCAACTGCCCATTGAAAATTTATTTCCAAATCAAAATAAGTAAATTAAGCAAATAAAATGTGCTGTTATCCAGCCTGATAAATTTCTCCTCCTTTAAAACAGATATAGTTGTCTAAGAACAAATTTCCTCACGTTGAAGTTGAGTATACAGTGAGGGACTGTTAAAATTTAACAGAACATGATCACATACAGACAGTCATTCTCATCTGTATTGCTAAATCCTGTGTATCAAATCGGTATATGCCTAAGAGTGATTTTTGAAATAGCTCATTCTGGCCCTCTGCCATGCTGCTCAGTGAAGAGCTGCTTCTTGAACAGTTCAACACTAAATTGTAAAATGCATTTTGCCAGTAGAAGTCTTTATTTTTTTATTTGAGAAATTGCTTTCACTGTTCAACAAAACTAATTTCAAAACCTTATTACTTATCAGTGATGCAGCAGAATTACAGTCTTTACTCACAGAGAGAAGTGCCTACCACTATAGCTTTGAAAATACTTAGGAAAGAAAGAAGCATAATGGACACCTCTCATTCTTTTAAGAATGTGCACTTTGAATGCCACGGACAGAGCCTTATAGTCCTTGAAGTCCCTTATATTTGCCCAGAGATGCCTAAGCATCTGTGGCAAAGCATCTGACAGTAATGTTACTCTAGTTCCTTTACCCATGTTGAGCCCCATAAAAATCTCCTTTTTAAAATTTTTTTATTCATGTGGTATTATGTATTTAAAATGATAAAAATGTAAATACATGCATGTAGGGACACACACACACAAAATATATAATTCGATAATTAGAGTAGCAAAAGATCATTTAACAAAATCTATTTCCTTCTGGAGCTTAGTTAGCATCTTTCTTTTTTGTTATTTAACTAGGTAGTGGAGCAAACAGTGATACTGAGGAACCTTGACATGGAAACTGTTACATGAGTTTTTCTAGTTTGTTTGGTTTTCTACTGTACTGCTTTCCCTCTACAGTTAATACAGAACAGTTTTCACAAGTACTGCTCCATTCAATACAGTCTTAAGAAAAATGTTGAAATTTGATTTAATTTTAAATTCTGGATACGAGGTTCTGTATCCCTTCTTGTGTGATAACCTAGAACCTTAGTTTTTAGTTATGTATAATTCCAGTAAAATGCTGTCATTGAAAACTAAATAAAGACCAAATAAACAACCAAAACCCACTAAAACAAACCCAAAAGCAAAACCAAAGGACACCCAAGCCCACAATTCAGGAGCTGGAAATCTCAGTACTAACAAGATGGCTGTTTTCTGTTCCACACTGTATAATCTTATCAGTATCTATTTAACTTTATATTTCATACCACATACAGGTTTGTCTATTATCACAGAATTCAAACACTCAGCTCTATTCTCAGATCAGCACAGTGGATCTTTATAAATCTGGAATAAATGAGATGTTAGAGTTGCTGCCAGCAGCTCTGGCAACAGAACTGTTGATCTGCCCAGATTCTCTTTCCTGCAAAAATGTCTTATCAGCAGATCCACACATCCTACATGGTGTGACTGTGAATTTACAGATAAGAGGACAGAATGACTGAAAGTGGATAGATGGCATGAGCATAAATAGGTCATGAGTTGCCAACTGTGGAGCTTGATCCTGAGCATCAGGAGAGGCAATTATAAATTTTAGAGCCCTTCAAAGGATGAGGAGGCCTCTAGGTAGAAGAGTTTAACTCTTCACCCTTCATTTGTCCGAAACTGAAAGTACATAAATCAGTCCATATGAGCAGAGATGACTCTGAAATTCATAACCACTCATCTCTGTGACATTGATGGAAACTCTATTGAATCAAATGCATAGATATTCTAATTATGAACCTCTGATATTCAGAACTTCCCTTAGGCCATCAATATCTCATGTGCAATCATATTTTACAAGCTGCCGAATGATTGTCTGGTTATGCATGTGCTGACCCAGAGAAGGCATCCTCTAGTATAGCCAACCAGCTGCAGAAAGATGATCCTTTTTGAGCTCCAGGAGAATAAACACTTTTAAATTTCAGATAACATCAGTGTCAGTTTACAGGCTGCTTAAGTCTTGTGAAAAAATACTTGGCAATCTTGGGAAGGGGTGTTTAAATATAGCGCTGTATATTGTCTTGTGTTGATTGATAGCCAATGTTTGTCGAAAGACATTAGTTTTAACTCTTTCACTGCAATGCTAAAAGATTATCTCCTGTTTAATACAATAGGAGATAAAAAAAGACCTGGAGTCTTGCTATGAAATTTGCCTTCCCACCATCTGGGGTACTTTTATTGACATGTGTTTATATTCTGGTAGCAGCATACTACTCTCCTATTTGTCTCTTTCACTGTCTTTTTTTTTTTTTAATACATGCAGCTGCATAGGCTGAATCAGAATTTTTAGTTAGCTCTTCAGATAAGAAGGATCTTTCTTTTAAGCTGGAGTTCATCCTCTTATGTCTGTCATGTCAGGTGCGTTGAGGACAAGTATCCTAAAGATACTATCAAAACTAATAATAATGATCACAGAAGCTTTTATTTTCATTTAAATACTTCTCATATCATTTTTGAAAGTCAAGTATTGAAGCATTGTGCTAAGGGAAGATAAAAGCTGGAAAGGGAAAGTAACTAGAAAATAACTGAAAAACAGGATGGAAGTGAGTAATCAAAATTGTCTGGACCCAATGAAGTCCAGAGATAAACAAGTTTATGTGCAACAGAAAATCAGAATGTCCTAGTTATCACAGTTTTAACCACCTAAGCTGTTACTCATCTGCAAAGAAAATGACTGCCATGGGAGGGAGAAGTAGGACAGTGCACCTTCTAGACAAGCTAAGATGGGACAAAAAGATCTTTTGCATTCCCCGAATTGTTTCTGTGGTGGGCATAGCACATTTGAATTGTCACACAATTAATGTTCTCTCAGAGTGTGTTACCTCTAGAATAACCCTTGCTGGTTTTGTGAGTCTGTTGTTCTTTAACCTATTTCCTATTAATATTATTCTATGTTATCATTTTTGTGTCTTTAGAAACTATGCATTTTAACCATAAGAAAAAACAGATACAGAGTAAAGATGGGATGGATAAATTAGTGGGAAACTAGTCCTAAATTTTCCTCTCAGGAATGGGTTTATTCACAGAAAGTATATTTAAGTGGATAAATCAAAGGGGAATAATTAATATTATATGCTATTTAAAGTATATAATATAAATCCTGGCAGCTTTTATTGTTAGACATCCCATCTGAAAGAGATTAGAGATCCCTTATGAGACAAAAAAAAGACTGAATTAGGGGAGCAATGGGGACAGTGCCAAGGGAGCAAATGACACCAAAGTGGGTCTTTATTACTGTTGTTTATGAGAAACCCGATGAAGGAAATGTTCACTGTGCACTGTATCATTCAGAATTGTGATGTTTTCTCTGCATCATCAGTGCATTCATGCTGTTCTGTTGATTAAATCACTGGCTAGGTCAAACATTGATCAAACTCTATTTTATGGTCTGCAGTATGCTTTTGCCTCTTGCAGCTGAACGCAGGGCAGAATTCAGCATGGATTCTGCAGTCAGGGGACAAGGAGTTATACAGACTGAGGACTAAACCAGCAGTGGCTGCAGAAACTCCCTGTGCATGTACATACGGGACGGCTGGATTTCTCTTCCCCAAGGCACACCAAATGCCCACAATCAGCATCAGCACCAGGTCTGAGCCCTTTATATGAAGGAAGGAGATAATTCATGGTGAAGGCGATACTAAAGATATATGTCTTTGCTTTGTTAGTGAGGGTGTGCAATTTTTTTTAATGTGTCAGCCTTCTCCATGAGTGTTGTGGTAGCAATAATATTTGGAACAACATGTAATTCTAGTTATTTGCTTACTTATTTTCTTGAAAAAAGTCCAATAAAGAATCTGGCTAGAATTCAGTTACTGTAACTGTAAAAGAGAAAAAAAAAAGCTCAGTGGAAAAATGGCACCGTATGAGTTAACATGTTAGCCCTTCATTCTTTCAGATCAAGCTTCCTGTGAGTAATAAAACGCAAGGCAGATGAATTTGGCTGGTCTCAGTCAAGCCTCTCATGGATAGTTGCCCACACGGGAATAACTACTGCATAGATTAGCTCTGTGAATAGTTCCAGGACAGGTGTGGGACTGAACTGCTTTGGCAGAACTGTGCCAGGGAACTTGTGTGTGATGATTCGCTCAGTGGTATCTGCCTTCCCTTTTCATGAGCACTAAAATTTAGCCTAACACGTTTTTAAGTAATTGATTTTAGGAAATTGGAGAAAACTCAAATTTTGTCAGATTAGCAAATGCTTTATTGGACAATTCAGACAATGAAGTACAAGTGGAAATTAGAATACCCTTACTAGAGTAAGAAATTAGTCAACATGTCATTCCTGACAACAGAAACAGTGTTATGGTTTCTGATTCATTTTTCCTAACAGACTAAAAGAAATAACAAAAAAAGTGCAGTATTTAAAAGCTTATGAGGGGAGTAAATGACACAGGATTTCTCTTGCTGAATACAAAATATTTTTATTACTATTTGAAATCCAGGCATAGTCTTTGGTGATCTATATGAAATGAAAGGGCGACTCAGGTAAACCCACTGCTATTAACAGAGCCTTATTTTCCAGTCCCTGTCAGAAGTGAAAAGATTTGTTAGGTAAGGGAGACAAACTGCTCTTTGACCTCCACATGCTCTTCTTCCTCTGTTCTTACAAAGCAGACGTGAGCCTCAGTCACACTGTACAAGTCCTCATAAAACTCACATTATCAGAAACAAATTCTACACTATTTTTCCTGACATAAAAAGAGGGAATATAAACATAAGATAGGAGGAGAAGTAAAAAACAGCATTTGATCAATGAATTTTCATGCACAAGCAGATTCAGAAAGTGGCTTGATATGAGATGTGTAGTAGCACTTGTATAAATCAGGGCTCTACCAGTTTACAGCTGAATTATCTACAACATAAAACTGGAAACTTCTCTGTTGAGCTCCTTGTAAGAGCCATGACTGTAGGCCAGCCTTCCTTCTTAAATAATAAGGGGAAAGGATTGCAGTCTGGTAGCTGACACTGCTGTTTGTACCCTGGCTTCCTCAGAATCAATAGAGGACCCTGCTCTTCAAGTCTCTCACACAAAGTAAATATTTTTTTTCTTGATTTAACTGGAAATGCTTGGGCATGCAATTGCCTAAGGTCAGGTTTACAGCACTGCTCTAGTTATTTGCCACACAGTTTGGAGTTTCAGAGTCATCTGTGGAATAATTTATAGAGGCATCTATTTCATATTGCAGTTATGATCCTTATATCTGTCTCAGCAATTGCTCTGCCCATTGTGACTGACATGTTTTCCATGACATTTTTCATGCATTCCACCATTGCTATAACTAATGTAGCTTGATTTGCACAGGCATGTGACCATTTTGGGCATGTAATATGGCTCTAAAAAATTTACCGGCCTAACCATCATCTCCTTCTGCTAGAGGACTACAGACATAATGGCTTTATCAATGCAACAGTGGACTTTTGCCACTTGCAGTAAATTTCAAACTCATCAGTTTTAATGAATGAAATAATTTCTCCTGCTGCGGGAGCTCTCTATTGCAGGAGTAGGGAGAATAATGACAGAGGTCCTCTAACAATTTGCCATTTTTAAATTTCAGTTAGGCATATTCTGATGGTGGTGTTGTCTAAGAAAGATAAGAACAGCATGAAACAACTGTTATAATGTTACTGGAGAAAATTCAGTATTGCTGCGTTGCAGTGAATACTTATCTCTAGATTTTACAGTAAGACTTTGCTATCTGGTAACCAGTGATGTTTTTTCATTCAGGATTTAGTGGCCTTTTTCCAGCACAAATTTCAGTAGTACCCCAGAGGCTGTTAATGTCTAATAATAAATGTGTCCTTTCGTTAGTCATTGTTTCCTTTATAGAAACTAGTACAATGTTTTGCAACTAGATATAAAACAAAGTGAATAATAATGAGCCACATTGCATTCTCTTCTATGTGATCTTTTTCTGCTCATAACTGTATTAACCTAATGCCAATATGTAAAACTTTAGTGAAAGCTGCCATTACAAAAGTGTTCTGCGGTGTTTTTATTCCATGTCTTTATATAATGCAGGGAATTATAAATACGCAACATGAGACCTGGTCAGTCAGAATTGAAAATCTTTAAATTCCCTTCAGATCATGAAATTCAGGGCAGTAGTTTGTACACACAGTAATTTATGGGTGCATCGATCATGTTTATAACTCCACTGACTTGATACACATGCACAATCTAGATAAGTAATTAGCAAAATGACGTCAATTGTGCTGCATATTCCAACTGCAAATAACAATGTGGCAAAAATTACTCCCAGTGGACTGTTCTTCTAGAAATGTTATATACAGCATTTCTCTCTCATCCCTGCTCTCTTGTTCTCTCCCTCTCCCTCACTTTGTCCTTCTATTGTAACCTCTAATGCTTAAAGCCCCAGACATGCTGAAACCTAGGTCTTCCCAGCAAGATTAAAGGGTTGCGTTTTCATGGTACTATGATTCCATCTATTTTAACATCTCCTATCAGAGAGGAAGGAGTCCACAGGTTCACTAATAGATATCAGTACAAAGCTGTCATTTTAGGCTGTGGGAAAATGAGATTAGAGCTGATCTGACAAGAAACAAATCTCCTCTTCCTTTCTCTCAAGTAATTACACAGGTTGAATTCATTATCCCAGTGTATTTCTTGCTTTTCAGGCAATTTCCAGGAGGAAGATTCTCCTTGTTATAAATAAGTACCTGTATTCTATAACTGCTGACAGTCATTTGGGGAAGTTTTCCCTTATATGCATTGCTCTGCTGCAAATAAAAAAAAATGTGAAATAAATAACACCATATATTACTGCTCTTAAATAGAGAGAATTTTCACTCTGTAAGTCTTCTTATGATGTATCATTACCAATAAGGGAAAAGGAATTGTAAAACCTGAAATAGCAAAAAATAAAGTGCAACTGGTCACACATTCACCATAGATATTTCTCCAGTATAAATATAGGTTTATTCTTCTAAAATCTGGAATTACCTTACATCCACATAAATGAAAATGAAGAGACTTACTCCTTGTTTCAAATCTTTACCTATAGAATAAAGCAGAAAGAAGATGAACATCCTTGTATCAGACATATTAACAGTGTCATGACAAAACATATTTGGAGCTATAAATAATCAGAAAAACAGTGCATGTACAGACCTGAAATGCCTGAAGTAAAGTAGAGAGTGCTCGTGGTTTATGAATCAGTGTATAGATGTCAATACACTGACAAATCAAATGGGCAACTGCAGTCATCTGCCTATTTGTACATGCTACCTATATCCATAGTAGTTTAAAAAGCAATTGCAAAAATCCACAACACTTTTGAAAACAGAAAACAGAATCAAAAGCACCATATTTAGTCCAAAAGGGCATGTTCAAAAATTCATTTGTAAAAGGGTGTTAGATTTATATTAAAAATACTAAGTAATAGGGAAATATAAAAAATACTCTGGTTTTTATTATAAACTTTAAAAAAATGGCATCCCACAAACAGCAAAATTTTCACACAGTTTGAACAGAGCTTCTTGATTTATTTTGATGATTAGTATGCCATCCAGTAGAGAAACTCATACTTGTGCTTGGTATATATTGCCATTTTGCTATGTGAAGGACCTGGGAGAATAATAAAAATAAACACAGCAAAACAGTTGTCTCCTTCCAGCCCAAGTACAAGAATTAAAAATGCTACTATAATCAGATGATTCCTAATGAAGCTGCAGCTTCAAAATATCTGATTTTTCTATATAAAGAAGTGAATTTGAAGTAAATAGGTGAAGGAGATTGTAAGTTTCTCCATAAAGTACAGCAAAAATCTGAAGAATACTGTAACAAAAAGACCAGGACTGCAACATATGTATATATCACTTTTTACAGATATCTCCAGGCAGCAACTACTGCTGACTTCTAGGGGCTTTGCTCCTGGGACAATTAACTCCACATTACTTGTTTAAATTTATTTATTTAAAAACATTACTTACTCAGCAGTATCTATGATTGCTCTTTCTTTTCCCCCATAGCTTAAGAATCATGCAGCTGTACTGCAGTCATTTCATGCTAAAGCAATAGAAAATTTTTAGATTTCTCCTCTACCTTCCCACTCTCTCCCAAAAGTGACTAAGATATTATTCCTGTGAAATGCAGGCCTCTATTTCATGCTGGCTCCTGTTTCCAGTTAGATCAAAAATAGATTTGAGAAGCAGTATCCTTTTCACAGCTGAGGTCAAGTCCTTCAGAATTCTGCATACTTTCAATCCAAGTAAAAGCCAATAATTGTTGAACATGATAACCATTTTGCAAGGTCTCCACACATACTTAAACACAATTCTTTCGGTGTAAATTTATTTCAACTTATCTCCATTGGAAGGACCAAGAAGAACCACCTTTATATTTTATCGTTTTGAGTGAGAAAGATTTAATTTCAAAATGTAGTAGGGCCTAAAATATAAATCTTAGACAGTTTGAAGTAAAAGCTCTTTCTGAAGATCAAGTTTTCTCATGGTGACTTGTTTTTAAATTGTAACAGTATTGCCTGCAAAGTCCACAAAACAACAGCAATAAGTAATAAAAGTAATAAGAATAGGCAGCAGGTTGACTGGCATGCAATGAGAATTTGAGCAAAGACCAATCTCCCTTGGTAAATGCTGATGTGAATAATTAAATTAAACAGAGGCAAAATACAGTCTGTCAAAACCAGTTTCCTTCTAGAGACATAGGTGGAATTAAGATTTATTTCAAGGGAGAGCTTCTATGCATGTCTCCAAGACCTTGGTTTGCACAACTTGTCTCTGTGCTAAAACTTCCCAAACTAATTTCCCTAATAAAGAATGTTGGAATACTTTTTTGCAGTATGCAGTATATCCTAGCAATTTCTCACATTTATGTGAAATTTTCATTGTCAATTGTTTCCTGAAGAGAAAATACTGCAATATTATACTTGGCGAGCTTCAGTGGACTGAGATGTGGCATCCAGTTACTGATTCAATATTCAATGTATCTGACAATGCTAGAATATATATTCTGTTTTCTGAACATGCAGCTCTGCTCCTCAGTTGGTCTGTAGTGACATAATTTTCTTAGATTAGTTATGCTAGTTCAGGACTTGAACAGAGGAATGAACCGTCAACTATATGATGTGATCCGATTAGCTTTCCAGAATAAAACAGAATATTATTCCAGAACAACAAAAAATTAAAGAGAACGTAATATATGAATGAGGAATCCATTCCTCCTAAATTTAATACAGTCATAAGTTTTCTTTCCCATATTATGTCCAGAATTGGCTAAAAATTTTAGAAATATTTATATAAAGTTCAAATAAAACATTTTGATTTGGTGGAACAATGTATCTAAAGTGATGCAGAATTAGTTACTTGGTGTCCCAAACCAATTTTGAGCTCTATAAACCCCTGAAATTTAATATCAGCCCATTGTGACAGATAATTGATTAATATGGATGTAATCTATTTTTACGTATTTGTGTGGCATAATAGCACTGATATAGCTATATCTCTGTTTTAATATAAGTGACTGGAGTTCCTGGAGTCAAAGACTTAGGTGATGATTTGTCCTTCAGCAAAATCAATAGAAATAGCTCCCACTGACTTCAAAGAAATGGGGTAACTTCTGACTACCCTCTCCACATCCCTTATGGTTAGTTAAGACTTCATTCAAGCACTTCATTGAGTAGTTGCTAAAACGCTTAATATGTTTATGAGGTCTTTATGCTTTCCCTGTCATGCAGAAGAGCATCCATTCAATAAATGGCCATATGTAAAAGCTTAATTTGTGATTTGATTACTAGATTTAGCTCTGCTGCGAAGTCCTACAAGCCACCTGGAAAAGGATGTATTCCTTTTCTTCTTGTCTCAGTGGAACGTGAACACTGAGATGAGAATGCACTGCAAAGGGAGACAAAAATTTATTATATGAGCACCTAGAATCTAAGCTAATACACAGGAATTCTGAGTATGATTCAGGCTCAGTACTGCATCTTAGCATTTTTCATCAAAACCATGTAAAAATTAGATTGAACCTACATGATCTAAAGAAAGTTTGTCAAACTGGGATCCGATACATCTATATGTGTTTTCCATATATACTTGCAACATTCAGGCTTGAGTTCTTCACAGACCTAATAAACTGCCTTTCTGAAACGTACTTGTTTCCAGATATTATTCAAAAAAAGTGAGACATGCTGAGCATTTTTTGAGAAACTGAAAATCATTATACTTGTCCCACTAGCTGGAATGACATCTTTACTCTTTTAGCCTTTGTCTCAAATAAGCAGAACATCAGGATATTTTTCCAAAAGCAAAAATTAGTACATAGTCTCCAATAAATTATGTAAACCTCATTTCTAGGCACAAAGGGAATTAGCTTTGACAAAGCACTGATGTATTAGTGTTGAAAATATTTCTGCAGTGACAGAGCAGGCCCAGCTGGCATAAGGAGACCTTCTCAGTACTTAAGATAAATTAATTAACCATGTTTGGTCATTTGGAATAGCAAAATTGATTGATCAGAGTTGAGCCATACCATAGGATTCATATCTTTCCCTCTGACAGAGAGAATGCACTGACTACAACATCGTCTTCAATTGGAGCCTTAGATAATGAAGAACTCAAGGCACTGAAATAATAATAAGAATCAATTGAACACGGGAAGAGTTTTTGTCCAGGCATCTATTCATAAGATCTGTTATGTATATCTTCCAGATATTATGTCCTTAGGCCTTAATTGCTAAACCCCTAAAAATGTCTGAATTTCCATTCATGTCAGGAAACCACATTCACACAGGAGAAGTACCTACAGTGCAGCCAGTAGTTGAAATCACTAGAATTGTAGTTGAAATCTGTAGAAAGATACTTTGTAACTTATGTTAACACTGAGTATATTTGGGTCTTCTTTCTTTTCTCATTCCTCTCTTACTCCCCTTGTGCATCTCCTCAATCTCCTTTCCCTTTCTGATGGACATCAGTGAAATAAATCAGTTTAAAATAAAACATTGCAATAGAAGCAATGCCTCGCTGACATAAACTGCTACATTGCACACAAGACAGGCAGGTATATTTCTATTCGGATACTTTCAGTGGATACTTTAGGTGGCATTAATAATATCATTATTTATATTGCCATAAGGTCAGCTTACACTAGAATGTCATTTATACAGTGTTATGTTTCCTGCAAGGGTTCTTCCTGTCACAGTAATTTCTGGCTTTTTGAAGGTAAGCATATAGGACAAGTAAGCCAAGTGTACGGAATTTCCAGTATTTTTAATGTTATAGCTATTAAAATAATGACCTTTATGCAGCCATCTGTGGCTCTATGCAATGCCTTCAAACTCAGAGGTTCTTTGAGATTATTAATAGCAATAACATTATCTCGGCAATGTGAGAACTGTAGCTGTCCAGCTTGAATGTCATTGGTAAAATTGTATCGGAAAATATTCCCATCTGAATTGGTTAAAAATATAAGTACTAAATCAAAGAATTAGATTTAGTTCGATTTCAAATATTTCTGAAGCATATTGAGCAAAATTCTGGACAGTCACTATCATCAGCAAATTAGGATTTTCAGGAAAGTATTGAAGGTGTCAAAGCTAAGCTTCCACTAATTTTTGAGTGTTGCTGCAAAAAGATTATAAGCAATTCGGCATTTACAAATTTTTGTGGCAAGTTTATCAAGTATAGTAATGATCTAAAAAAAAAAGTTATTTTAAGGAAATATCTGAATTGCTTTTTTGCTGTTGAAAGAAGAAAAAATTATTCTGATGGGCTATTCAAGGTTCTCCAGACTGCTCAAACACACAAAAGTGTTGGTTTATTTTATTTTCTTTGTTTCACAGTTTCCATATATTTATGACAGAAAATGTTACCATTGTTAGTCCTGTACATATAAACAAAAGTTGCTAAAGTGCTTCTATATCAAGTTCACAAATATGGTACATTGCCATCATGTTCTTTGGTGCAAATAGCCTGACATGAGATATATCTTTCTTCAGAAATTTTATGTATAGTCTTTTTTATTCAATTTTTGTATTATGCTGTCATTCTCTATAATAAGTTAATGCTATGCTGGAACTATTTAAAGGGATTATAGTGTCAGTAAATTTTAAATCAAGATACTTCCCTAAGCTTATATTACTGGAATATGGATTGATGAGCACTTTAGTAAAATCATGTGAAATCAAGTACATGAGAGAGCAAAAAATATCACCAGCAACACCATCAAAACAGCCTTTAAAAGTTTAGTAACTGAAGAGTTTAAAAATTTAGTAACTGAAGAGCCACTTAGAGCCATTGTGCTTTAGTGATTAGAGGAGGCAGAAGCATATTATAGAAACTGAAGTGAAATCCTGGCTAAGCATAAAATGTTGGAAAAATTATGCTGGCCTCAAAAAGATGAAATTTCACTCATGAGACTTATTCCTTCTGACTCTGCTGCTGACTCACTGAGCTCATTTGGTCAAGTAGTTTAACCTTTGGTCCTAGCTGGTTAAAAATTCTGACCAATCCCAGAAATGTTGTTCAGAGCTGTGTCATCTTTTGTCTCTAAAACACTTAAAGATGATGTAGTGAAAGATTATCTTTGTATGAAATGTCCCATAAAAATCTAAATATCTCAAATTCTTCAGAATTAAAGTCAGCAGTAAGAGAGAGATTTTTCTGGTTTTATTGCTTTTATTTTTTTTCTTGCATTTTTCACAATATAATATATTGCAATTGTAAGGAGACATTCACAAAATAGAAGTATTTAGCTCAGAATGGAGATGATATTAATGCAAAAGCTACTAGGTAGATAAGGTGAATATTCTTAAGTGGTTTTTTTCCTTAGATCAGATCAAGGGTCTGGAAGTCAACTACTGCTTAAAGTGATTGTATTCTCTATCATTAGGAGGTATCCTGCTGAACTAAGTGCTGCAGAATTTATGGTCAGAATAAGTACAAGCTGTTTATATGGATTACAAAATATTCTTAGGTAGGAAAAAAAAAAGGTGATTCTATGTGTCCTTGCATGGGAGTGAATAAGACAGCAGTTAATCATTCAGGAACTAGGCAGAAGCTCAGAAACCTGCTTACAAATGTGAACAATTAAGACTTCAGGATCTGTGGTGCTTTTGTTGTCAGGACTTTATGAAGGCTTTGGTGATGGCCACTGCTTTTGACTAGTCTGTCTTGCCCTTTTTCTCCCTTATGTGATGTATAGCATATGTTTTCCATATCAAACAATTATTTTTCTACTCAGAATTGTGCCGTTTACCATATGTTTAAAGAAGTTATACTATCTTCTTTTTCATGTATTTTTTAACACTAATATTCCATTCTGTCTACTAACGTGTGCCTATCCAGCATTTACTTGCCAGGTTAGTTCTGATTAATCTGCATATATCTAAGATACTAGCCTATGTTACTAAGCTATGTTTTATGAAGATGTTTTACACATAATACTTTAAATGCAGCTTGTATTTCGGATTATAATTTTCAGCCTATGCGGCAGTTTCTTCTTCTCATTTACTTTAATGAATTATGAAGTTATTATAATAAAACAGTAGCAATTTTTAACAATGTAGGATTAGTCTGTAACAACAGTAATATTATAATAACTTATTATCATAGCACAACAGTGAAAATATAGACTGCAATGATTTAATCTAGATAGTCTCCTAGAAAATACCTAATGTGAGAGTTTTTCATCCAGAACAACTTGCAAGGATCCAGAAGGGTACATTTGGACACTTAGAAAAGGAGATTGTAGTGTCATTCACTGGAGATACAATTGTGGGTTTAAACACTGTGGTTTATTTCTAAAGAGACATATAAATGCATGCAAAACAAGCGTGCTCATTATCCCTATTGCAGAGAAACAGATGAGATAATTTTTTATAACTCATTCCAAATAAGTTAAATTAAGTCTTACGCTCAGGGTTAGAACTCTGTCACTGAATTTTCAGTGGGGATGACACTGAAAAATGCAAAGGCAGAGAAAAGCTAGCAGAAGCATGTATTTAAAAACTAATATTTCGACATCTGAGAATGCAGCAAGTATTAAGGATGCATAAATTTCACCTTGGAGATTTGAAACAGTAAGTCCTGCAGCGTTCTTCACTAATTGGAGAAGATATGAAAAGGAAGAAAAAGAAGGAAGTGATCATCTTTGTTAGTGTGGCTAGAGGTTCTTTTCCCTTTTCACAAGCAAAGATTTAAAAACATTTTGAGACAAATGTTTAAAAATATAAATGTCAGTGTAAAATGGGATGGAATACAATTTGCATCAGCCAGAGGTAGAGGGGGAGTGATGCTAGGCTAGCCTGGTAGCTGTGTTTAACAAGATAACTGGTTTTCTTGAAGAAAATGATAATATACTTTTTCAATTTAGACTTCAAAAGAACATCTGATCTGGTGAAATACTTTAGCATACGGAGGAAAGTTAGAGATTTAGAGACTGGAAACAATTTTTTAAGTGTAAAAAACTAAAAGGAAAAGAATTAAAAAATGCAGTAACTTGTCTCCATAGATATTATTTTTAGAATTCCTCTAACTTTATCTTTGGTGCTGACAATTATCAGCATTTTCATCTAGAAATTTAGTTTACTAGAATAAAATTAACCAATGGCACATATATAAGATGAACTCTCATGAGAGTACTGGCAAAATATCTGAAAACTCCTTCACTGTTCTAAGACAGAATTATGATGAAATTATTAAAATACTGAAACATTTTTAGTGTTGGTGCATTTATATTGTTACTTAACAAAAGTTTTAACTTGTAGGCTGGGTGAACAATTGTTGGGAAGGGAGACTTGAATGTGTGAGTCAATAAGAAAACACTTGAGTGCCTTNGAAGGAAAGGAAGGAAGGAAGGACAGATTAGTATGCTTGAAGTGAAGTATCTCCAGTAGGTAGTGAAATTTTGATCATTAGTATAGGAAGGGTTAAAACTATTTGGAGCATTGAAGAGAGTATTAAAAAAATACAGTTTTTGTTTGAACTGGAGCAGGTACATAGACCAGCTGCTTTGATAACTAGAGGAATGAAGAAGCTGTTTTACATGAGGGGACTGAAAGAGCTGGATTTAGCCTAGCAAAATAATAGCTGAGAAAAAGTATGATTGCCTTCTATAAATAAGTGGGGGGCAGGAGGAAGATGAGTTATTTTTGCTAAAGGACAAGGTTACACAAGAACAAACGAATATAAACCAGCTATGAATGCGTTTATTCCACAAATTCATAAAAAGGGTTTTAAGATGGAGCTCAAATGAGATGAATGGGATTATATGACATGATTATTTATGATAGCAGGGAATTGGATTCATTGACCCAGGATGCCTCCTCTAGTTCTACAGCATGTGCTTGTACAAATCGCAGTTCTGTTCTCTGAGTAGTAGATCACCTATTTCTGTGATTAGCTACTTCCTTTGCTGAGATATTGTAAAACTTTGGTTTTTGTTTCCAGCAGTGATGCAGTCCGAGAGTTGGGTTTAGATCCTGTTTCCCCCCCTGCCCCCACCCCCAACTTTTTTTCCCCTCTTTTTTTTTAATGTATAAAAGAAAAAATATTATGCTTCTGCATTTTCCAGTATTTTTGGCAGAAAAACAAATTAGGGTGAGTGGAGGCAAAAAAGTACATGAAAGGTAAGTGGTAAACTTTTGGAGCAGGAATTATGTATGAGTAGGTATGAACAGGTAAAACAACCCGTTTTACGCCACTGTATTTCAAATATGAGCATTTCAAACATATACATGCATGTTACATATTAGTGTTGGTATAAAAAGTATTAACAGTTACTTTGATTTAACATTAAAGAAGTGGGGTTTTTTTTACAGACATATAGGAAATTCAAATATGAAGATGTATTTCTCTGTAGTGTTTTTGGTAAGTTCCACTAACTCCACAGAAATATCTTGCTCTCTCAGATCACCAAGCTGATTTTGTGAGTGACTTGATGCCTTGAAGAGCCACATTTGCTTAGGGTGACCTAATTGGCCCAGGTGACTGAGGTGCATCTGCTCATCTTGGTTACTCACATTCCTTTCTTGATGAGTTGAATAAACAGAATTATCTTTTCAAGAACATGCATTGTTGATAATTTGCCTAGAAGGGCATATGTGTAAATCTTGAAGAATTACCTCTACAGTCATTGGCTATGATGTTGCAAGAACTTGTTAGCCAGAGAAAATGGTAAGCAACTGGTAAAGTGGTATATATAAAAAAAAATTCCTTAGTAGACAGAAAGTTTCTCTTTGCCCTTTATTTTGTTTTGGAAAATAAGTACATATATCTCTGTAGTACAGCTGAGTGATTTGGGGAAGTGGTAACAGAAAGAAAGAAAATTTTGGGAAGACTTAAATGCTAAATTTTTTATTCATCCGCTGTGAGTTGTGAGGGCTGTTAGTCAGACAAAATGGTTCATCAGTCATAATGTTCAGAATTTCATCTCTTCTCTGGTGCTGAGCATGTGCTGGATCTGACTGTGGTATTGTCAGGCATGCTAAGCAAATATTAAGGAGTGTGAGAGCAGCAATGCAGAAAAATTCAAACTAGTGTTGCATTATGCCCTGTCAGTCACAGTGAATGTGGCCTGACACAGCATGGTATTTGTGCCCAGATGGTCTCAAGGGCTTAAAATTCTTAAAAGGAAAGTTTCTTGTGAGCTAGGTTATTAAGAGTTTCATCTGAATAAGGAATGAAGGTTGCGGCCCTTTAGAAACACAGTGTCCCAAGAGATTCCGATGTCTTTGTCCATTTAAAATGATGGCAAGCAGTGGCATCATATTTGTTGTATAGCAGTATTTATATTAATAGCCACCACATAACAGCTGAAAAACATTCCTTTTCTATCTGGGCATGTCGCCTCAGTACATTAGCAAGGGTTCAAGAAGAGAAGATGACAGGCTTTCATAGAGAATCATGCTGTTAAAATAACATTCTCTCCTGTGCCATAGCTTCTGGCACTGGAACCCACCATCCTGCTGTAAATTGCTGACATCAGTGTAGTACAGCATTAATATTATAACTTTAACCCTTTTGAAACCATTTCTCTGGTAAGTCTGTATCATATTTAGAGGGAAGAGAAGACATTTTCACAGGAAAATGTACACATATACATACATACACCATACAGTGTATTTCCTGTTGACAAATTTCAGAAAAACAGACTTCAGATTTTTTTTAGAATTCTCACTGCTTTTTCAAAATGATGGCATTAATGATGACAGCTCTTTCATTTACAAGTGAAAGAAAAATGAGATTCTGTATATTTAAAATATTGTCCTTCAGAAATTCCCAATAAACTCTCTCAACATCAATGTATTAATTTAAATAGAAGAGTGAGAAAGAGGGAAGAGGGGGAGAGGGAGAAGCACTGTGCTGTTCCAATGGTCTTCTCATTTTGTTTTGGTGACTTTAGTTCCTTTCAATATATCAATCATAAATCACAGTTCTTCTCTGTTTAATGCTGTGCAACTTTTAGATTACATCTGTTTTGGTGAAACATGGTCTTTGTGATTTTTTGTAGACATTTTGCTCTGATGATTCTTTATTCATAAAGAAATAATCTAACTATAGATATGACAATGCAAAATAAGAAGGCAAAATGGACATCCAGTTAACTAAGGCTTCTTGATCTGCAAGAGGGAAAAAGCATTTGCAGTGTCATTTACAAATTGTAGATAAATTTCTGTACTTCACTACAGAGAAACTGAAGTAGAAATAAACTGTGATTAGTGATTTGAATAAGTGCAGAAGGGTTTTGTACATTTTTGGAAACAGGCATCACACAAATGCTGACCAAATCACGCAAATATTAACCAAATCTGAGTTTCTTAACAGAATCACAGTGTGAATTACAATTTGGAGAAGTCTCTTATATTTTAAATTAATATCTGAATTTAATTCTTTCTGTTCAACTCCTTAAGAAGTTGGCCTTTTCCTAGGACACATGGTAGATGAAATCTTTATTCATTTTGCCTGCCCTGCATAAGGACCCTGTTCTGCAGCAAAACTCTTCCAGGTGTAAGAAATACTTTCTCACACCACATACTAGAGATTCCCAGCTACACTGGGTCAGACTACTTTAAATTCAACTTTTTTTCTGCCTTTCAAATAGCTATTTAATTTAAAAATATATATCTTTGGAGGCCTTCATGGCATGAAAATGAAACCTTCTGCCATTTGTTTGTCTGTAGCTAAATAAAAGGTCATAACATAATAAAAATGTTTATTAGAGTTTCTGCTCCTGTGATGACCTTCACTGGCAGAAATTCTGTTATATAGAGTTTGGCCCAAAAGTATTCTTGGTATAATTCCTTTAAATATAGTTTTCTGTTTCCATCAAATTCTACTCATTTTTAGGGGGTCTGATTTGATATGGGGTTTAACTTACAAGAGGTGGGATAAGAGAACAGAAGTTGATAAAAGCTACAACAGCTTAGANTTTTTTTTTTTTTTTTCCAGTACCCTTACTGTGTGTAGGGACAGAGGAATACTGAAAGAATGAACTTTTATGCTGCAAAATTGTGTTTAATATACAGCCAGCTATAAAAAGAGCTCATCTGGTTTAAAGTATTATTTTGAGGGTTTTTTGCTTGGAAAAGCACTGAGTTGTTCATATATATCTTCCTCCTTTTCGCCTTTGCTGAAGCAAGGACAGATAAATCTCTTCCCATGAAGCTAATTACCCACTAACAAAACAATGCACAAACAGAAAGTATCACTTTGATTCATCCCTGAAAAACAATACCATATCTTCCAACCTGCACCGCCATAGAGGCATATGCCACTATTTGTGGAGGTGATGAGAGGCTAGTGAGCTTCCTAAGCTTCTTGGACTTCTGTCACTCTTCTCCACACCAGCTCTATTTTTACCTCTTCAGGACCCTGAGTCCAGCAACCCCATTCCCCTGCAAACTATGAATTTCTGCAGTGTTTTTCTTGTCCCACGTTGTAATTCTTGTTACTGTTTAATTTCTGCTGATTTTTTTTTTTTTGCTATTTCTTATGTGTTATTCCACTATCTTTTTAGTTCTTGAATAAATTAGTTAGTGTAGGTGTCTGCTGCAGGGCTTAGGGATTTAGCTAAAGGCTTTCATTAATGTTAATGGAGGTCATACATAAATCTATGTTCAGCATAGAGAAATTTTTTCCTTTCATTTTTTTAGTGAAGGGTGATATGAGTGTGATCAATTTTTCTTTGATACCATATTAAGAAGGTTAAGAATAAAGGCATTTAAATGACTTCTCATTTTGATACAGAGTAGAAAATATACTAACATGCCTGTATATTGTACTGTATTTTCCCATCTTGTAATTTCTTGTAAGTGAATAGAAAAGCTTTAGTTTCAACTTTTTCAATTATTAATTGTTATAGTGCCGGTTTATCAGACTGAAAGTCTCAAACAATGAATGTCTCTATTCAAAGAAGAAACACAGCAGAGGTGCTGTGAGGGGAAGTATGAGCCACGCTTGCATCCTCCTTTCACACATACACATAATCTGATTCTGTCCCTCACCTTTTCTCAGAGGGATCTTCTCGGGAATAACTGGGTAGTTTCATCTCCGTTACTGTTTGGGGATTTTTGGTGTCACACAGGCACAGTTACTCCAAATGGGAATTGTGGTTTTGGCTGTAGCCTGTGGTAGCTGCATTGGAATCTGATTCCTTATTTCACACAGAACTGCCATCAGCTGGTGACAGTTGTCGGGTCCAGTTGAGATTAATTTGAAATAACATGCCAAAGTTTGAGGGATTTTGTAGTCTATTTCCAAAGTTTTAAACCAAATATTTCCTTATATATTAATCTAATATTATGTCTACAATCTGTGCTCTTTTCTGGACATTCTTTCCAATCTAAACTTTTATAGGCTGGAGCTAAGAACAGGTCATGCAGAAGCTCTTATAGATCTGTCTGACTTTGATGTGGAAGCTAGGGCTAATTGCATTTGACCCTTACTGCTTTGGGGTGAATCTAAACTATCCTAGCTCTAAATCCTGATTATTTTCTATTTGTACCTCAAAAACCCATGTGAAAATGAGAACTATGTTGAATTTTATAATTTTAAAATATTTTTTTCTCTAATAGTAATAACAAATAGAACTCCTGATATTTTCCAAAGCATCTTACATAAGCTTTAATAATTTTTTTTTCCAGATTTACCAGATACTTAAAGCTATTGGTAACTATGAGACCTGAACTAGGCAATGAGAATATGACCATGGCACCTTTTTTTTTCTTTTCAGAATATATGCCCAGAATATATATTAATTCACATCTGTGTAAATCCAGATCCACCTTTACTACTTTCCTGGCTCCAAGAAGCCAGGGTGGTTGGTGGGAATTTGGCCAAGCAGAGGTGCAGTGGTTGATTATCTGTTGTCTCTGTAAAAAAATTGTGAGACTGATTGAAATCAACCCTCAGAGTTCACTGGTCCCAGATCAGTAGCAGGAGGATACTGGTTTGCATGAGCACTGGAAATATCAGCAATGTCTAAATAATACTCAAATCCAAATTACAATTAAAAATGTAATTATAGCAATGCAGTACAATGCTTTTTAATGTCATTGATTCAGAACTTTGCACCAGAAAATATGCAGTGATGAAAAGTACATACCAATCAAGTGCTAAACATCTAAAATCCTATTAGAAATCTTGTGGTTGCTTAAAATCTTCAAAATACAGCTATTCACTTTTCTACTCCAGCTAGTTGTTCTATAGTATTTATCTAGCCTACAGAAATGTTTGGTGAATTGTTCATGTTTATGGCATGCCTTTTAAATGTAAAAGGCATGTAAATCAAGTGTCACTGTTACGCATGCACTAGCAGCTCTTAGTCTGAGAAGCTTCCTGATCTCACTCCGAGCTTGCCTGCCATACCTCTAAGCTTCATTAATTTTTGACAGTTCTTCATGGGTTAAGATCTTATTTTCTTTGTGTAATCGTGGGGTCTAAATGGTAGGTATAATAATTTGCCATTTAGAAAACACTGACATGTGAACATTATTAGGATTATATGCTTGAAAATGGGGAACATTATTAAAATATTCAAACAAGTATTCAAATGTAGTCCTTGCATTAGTTATATCTGTATTTTTAATCAATATAACTACAAAATTTGATTTTTCATGTCTGGTATTCCCATCTGGGTTTTGACTCAATAATTATAGTAGTAGCTAATTGCAAATTCTATATTTAAGTTGGCTAGGAATTTCTTTACAAAGGATTACAGTTAGCTCTTCTTTCAGAAACTTCCATATATGTCTTATTTACAGTAGAAATCTGATATTAGTTAAGAGGTAACCCTGTGATTTTTTTTCCCAAACAATTCAATTTCTGATTTGGTTGTATTACAAAGTGTTAAACATTGTAATTTTTGTTCTCTTTTTTATATCATCAGTAAGTACACACCTTTTCTAATCTGTCCGAAGCTGCTGGTAAGGTTTTAAGGATATTCTTCACTTTTGACAGTGGTTAGAGTAGTTGGGGTGGGGATGAAGGCCAAAGCCTCCATATGTATACATGCTTTCTTCCCCGTTAATCCAAGAAGAGGGAGGTGTGCTGAGCATCCATCACTGAGACTGGGGACACACTGGAGCCCTCCCTATAAATTCCACCATCTGACATATGTCCACATCATTTTCTGCTCATACTGTCAGTGAAGCAAGTGAGGTAGGAGCTCCTGCATGGCTCTGACAATGCTTCAATGATTTTTCATGAACATATTGTTTTCCCTGTAGAGGTATGTTCTGAACTTGTCTTGCAGTCCAGCTTTTCTCTGGCAGAGAAATATCAAGTACCTCTAAATTTTGCAATCACCAGAGTTACCTTAAAGCAGCAGGTCAGGCGTTGTAGTAGAGCTGAGATATCAGAGCCTAGGTCATGTGAGTTCCAGGGATTTACAAAACCTTTGTGGCAGCATTATGTTCAGCAGCGGTGTGAGGAAAGTATTGATTCTGCATTGGTATTGTTAGCATTGATAGAAAAATACCAGAAGGAGCTTTGCAACCATTCACATTGGTTGTTTTGCCTAATACTATAAGCTACAGGACAGAAAATTTGTTTTAAAGCCCAGTTTAAGATGAAAAGTCAAAACAGTTCTGGCAACAAAAGTAATATGGGATTCACAAGTACGAGCAACTTCTTACTTGTGAATTTATTAAAGGAAACTCCTCATGTGGTCCCCTGTGTGAGCATAGGAGTGAGAAAATGGATTAAAACCCAAACCTGACAATAGATTTAACTGAAAGCATTTTTTTTCATCTGTGTCGAGTGTGCACTTAAGAGACTGTGCTGCTCCAGGGAACACAGGAGAGTGCTAAGTAAAAGAGAAGGTACATCCATTCCTTCTCCCCTTCACAACTGTTGTCCAGCAGTTAATAGTAGAAAATGTCCCAAACCCAGAATTTCTCATCTCAACAGAAGGGCAAATATATACAATAGGAGACCATCAAAGCCTTTGAAACAAATTTAATGCAATCAAGATATTTAATGTTTTCAAATCTGTGTAGGTAGTAATATACTAGATAATCAGAATTCTTATCACAAGTTTATCCTGTTTTTCTGTAGAATTTGACTATTCTTTTTTGAGACCTTATTGATGTACAATTTATCTCCTCTGTTTTATGCATTTTTGCATTGGTCCTAATTACAGAAGATATCTTCAGTCTACCCGAAGATATTTCACTTGTAACCATAAAAGATGTCTCATGATATGCTGCTCTTTCCATACTTTTTGAGTCCTTCACTACTTTTTCATTCATGATTCCTGAAATCACCATCTGCAATACTTTTCCAGTAAATTATCACTTAACAATGTTTAATTGTAAATTTAGTGATGTTTTTGTTAACTCAATGCAAGGAAATATATTTTTGTGGTGCTTGCTTCCAGGTATCCAGTACTCCTTTGACATCTAGCCTGCCCAGACTTCGACTTTTAATTTTAAAGAAACATTGAAACACATGTTTTATTAAAATCAGTAGGTCAAGAAAGCCTTTGCACATTTGGCCTTCAGCAGGGAAGTGTCTGCTAGATACTGTTGTACTTAGAGATGAAATTGAGTCAGACCAAATGTAATGAACTGGCCTACTTGCTTGTCAGGGATTTTATAGGTTTTCTAATGTTAATTTCTTCTTGATTATGCATTTTCTGGTCTTCATTTGAAATGGAGCATCATTACTTAGTGTTTCTACTATACCTGATGGGGGAAAAGTAATTTAGCATAGAAATACACTTACTATAAGTGTTAAATGCTCTTGCTGTCTCCTATGGGTAGAGCCTGGACATCCTTAAATCCATTTATTTAGCAGAGACCTCTTTCAAGAAAGATGGATTTATTTCCATGCTTTTTTCATTGATGCTGTTTTGGAAAGATATCAGTACACTAAAGGAAACAAAATGTTCAGCTTACAAATCTAAGGGGAGCTTGGAGCTGCTGAGAAAAAATTACTTTGATATTTAAGAGGGATAAAAAAAACCCTTAGAAATTCTGTTTTGAAAAATTAAGAATAAAAGAAGTATTCAGTTTCCAACCAAATACAGTTCTTTCAGAAATCCAAATACCATTTAGTTTATGCAAGTCACGGGAGGGAGAGAATATCAGTGAGAAGCCCATCCATGCTTGCTGAAATCCACAGAAACCTCCTGGAGTCGATTGTGCTTCATGTTGGGGAGTGCAGAGATGAGGGAGGAAGAATGTAGAACAAATGTGCAGCAGAGAAAAAGGGAATGAAAAGGTGGAAATACAGACGTGTGTGTGTGAACTTAGGTCATTGTTACAGAATAGGGGAAGGAACATCCAGTACAGGACTCCAGTTGGGTTCTTCCTTGGCATCATGCTGGTACCAATGAGAGTTCCATCAGAGTGGAGGAGGTGGAGGGGGCATTGATTTTTTAGAAGGGTGTGTGTAAAAGTAAAATACAGCAATGCCTGGAATGAGTTAAAGTTTTGGCTGACATTAATTAGTGAGACTGCTGTTAATACACGGTAGCGTTTTTATCTCTGCTTCCAATTAAATCAAACCATGGCAGTGAGATTTTACATGGTGCAGGATGGTGCACTGCAGCACCAGATGAAACTTTAGGATAAATTTTTGTTTTGAAAAGTGAATTACACCCTTAAATATCCCATGAAACTGATAGAGCCCATTATCTTGTTTATTATTCAGATCTTTAAAAAATCCCTTGATGCAGCAATAATTGCTTTCCTGAATCATCTGAATTTATGTAAAACAAAGTTTCAGCTACTTTCTTGAAAATATTTCTTTCAAGCCTATTACACTAAATGTTGTTCAGAATAGTCCCAAGAAACTTGGAGAAAATTGCCTTTTTGCTATTTTTCCTAACACACTGAAACTACTCTCATGCAGTTTTATGTCCTTGTCATTCCACAAAGTATTAACTGTGTTTTTATACTGAGCTGCCATTGTTAGCAGTATAACTATTGCATAAGCTGCACAGCTACATATCTCGAATTATAAAGTGGGGTGGAGAAGTCAAGTCAAGATATTGGCATTCTATGCAGTTAACAGAATATAGCACTATAAGTGATGATATTTGGACCAGACCTCCAGGCTCATTTACTTCAGTAATTTTTTCTGCTCATGGGCATAAAAATTCTCTCAAGGTCACACCCAAGGTTAAATCATGGGAACTTCAAAATGGGAAACTTTAAAAAATACTTCTGAAAATAAAACAAAGGACCTACTGAAACTAATGGAAAATTTTCCATTGACTTCAAAGGCAGTAGAAAAGAATCAGAGCCATGAAGCTTCATACATGGGAAAGGAATCCATGACTATGATTCTGTAGTAGTTACTCAAAATTATACATTTCCTCTGGACCTCCTTCTTTTACCAATTTTAATAATTTCTGGCTTCTCTTGGAATAAAGAACATAGTTTTGCAACCTAGTGCAAATAAACTTACTTCAAAAATAGAAAATATGAGAAATAGAGCATTATATAACTTGAATATTCAAAATTAAGCAATAAAATAACTCACAGTAAAGTCTTTTTAACACTCTACTAAAAACATCAATATTAATTTTGTTGAGAAAGCATACAGATGACAGATGTTATGATGACATATTAACACATGACATTGGGAAGAAAGTTACAGTGTGTTTTTTGGTTTGGTTTGGTTTGTTTTGGTTTTTTTTTTTTTAAGAGAGAAAGAACATTCACATTCTCAAACTTCATTATGACATTGTGGCATCTGTTTTAAAAAATAAATATTTATCCACAAATCTTAGATACATTTAGAAGTAAACCTGAAAACAAAAGAAAAAAAAACCTATTACATCTCCTTTTTACTGATTTCTTCAAATGTACGTGCCACACCTTAGTCAGACTTCAGTTTAAAGTGTCAAAATATTATGCAGTATGTTCTCAGCCAGACAAGCACAATAAAATGGACATTTTCTTCACAGGAGAATTTGGCCCTGGAAGCAGAAATTCCTGAAAATGGGAGTGATATATTTGCATTCCTTTTCCCTTGCTTTTTGGGCACATTTATATGAGTCTTGAGAAGAACCTTAACAGTGAATTGTAAGCTGTTGTGTTGAGCTTGTCTTACACAGATTTCTATGAGCATTTCCACCAGAAAAATCAATCCTAGAAATTCTGCGCATTGAGCATGAACCCAAAAACTCTTCATGTGACTAATGTGACCAACTGCAATTAATTGACAGTTTCAATAATAAGCCATCTCACAGCTGTAATTTGCAGAAGACTTTATTGTATGATTCAAAATCATACATATATTTTAGAAAATCATAATATTTGAATCAAGAGCACTCCAGGAGCAGAATAAAAGGTGATTCTTTTTTCGCTATTGCAATTTTTTGTCTCCATCTGAGGTCTAAGATTGCTCACCCAATGAATAGTAAAAAGAGTTGCAAGAAGTGGTGAAAGACAGAAAGATGATTTAACTTTGTCACAAAGTTGTCCACATGGTATAGTTGAATCAAGGATTTGGGGCAATCTGCAGCATTAGCAACATAAGGTTAATTTTTTTTTTGCTCATGTAGTAAAATAAGTGCCATGAATTCTACCATGTCTTATTCAGGCCACATTAAAACCTGCATGCTGTATAAACTAGGCACTTTAGTCCATGTGAGTCTCAATATACCTGTAAGGTTTATATTTCTTTTTCTTTCTTCCGTGCATATTTGATATAGTATGTGCAAGTATTCCTTCTGGCTTTCACTCTGCGTAGTTATTCAAAAGCCAAGACAAATTCCCTCTGCAATTCTGAAAAGGCAGACTTGCAACTTTTCAGCATTTAAAAAGCCCTTTGTCACCTACTGTCAGAGAGAACAAGGTAAAACCAGCATGGTCACTTTAATAGTTGGTGCTTAAAACAAAGATGGATTTGAATAGCTGCCTTGGCTTTCTGCAGTGTATGTTTGTGCTGTTCTCTGCACAACACTATAGTTTCCAAGCTGTCTTAACCACAACATCAGGGGAAGTTGTGTGCTTGTTTCCCTGTATCCTTGTAAATCGTACTGTCTATTTACATGCTTTCAAGAAACAAAAAAATTTCTCAGAGTGTTTTATTAAATTGCGTTCCCCACTGTGACCCAGTCTTCTTCCCTTGACTTGCTTTGAGTGACTCTGTCTGAGGTTGGTAGTAAAGGCTGAAAGGAAGAAAACAAACCAAAATAACAAAGCTGGAACAGTCAAACCTCAGGCCATTAAGGGCCATGTCTTCAAAGCCATATGTCTAAGCAGTGAGGACATGTGGTTTCATTGATTGAATGCAGACTGAGAGACAGGAACTTGTAACTTTTAATTTTACTTGTGCTCCCGTCTCACTTTGCAACCCTTAAGCAAGTTTATTCAACTCTGCAGAAGATCTAGCATTGTCTGTTGTGGAGTCACAAAGGCCGAGGCAGATTTAGGCCACACTTATGAGTTGTACTCATTCTGGTCTGCTCCAAGGGGGCAAGAAGGCATCCTGAAGGTAGCTCAGAATAACCACCCAAGCTAGTACAATTATGTATACTAAATCACAAACTAACATGTTATCCTCAAGCCTTACTCTCCTATATCCCATATACTGGGTCTTATCCTGTATTTCTTGGGAAAGTCTGAGCTGCTTTTGATACCAGCTGTGCAACTGAGCAGTTTCTGCAGTATGTATATTTACCAGAGGGCTGTGTGCAGTTCACAGCTGAGCCCAGAACACACAGCCCCGTGTCTCAATTTCTCAATCTAAACTAAAAAATAAAAATGCTTTTTGAATTCCAGGAGGAGGCTAATGATGCTTGTCATGCCATGACTTTGTGAGGGATCTTTAGCTAACCCTGGGAACAAAAGCAGCTGAAGCACATACTCTTATCTCCCCGGAGAAAACAGGGAGGGATTCACAGCAGGGAGAGCAAACCATACATCAGCTCGTGGTTGAGGTGTTGCCTTTCAGTGGCAGGGCTGCCTGCGAGAGCAGGAGTCTGGGCTCTGACCAGAAGGTCAGCTCCAGGCTCACGTTGCCATAGCCTATGGATGAACCAGGGAGTTAGCTCCACTCCTGCTGACAGCCATCTGGTCAGAAGCATGACCAGTGCAGCTGCACCAGGACAGAGCTTACAAACCCCAAACTGACATGAGTAAATGAGCACTAGGGTGAATATAATTGACTGTAGCTGGTATTAGCAATAAAAAAAACTTCACAAAGCCAGCACATATGAGGCCAGACTTTTGATTCCTTATTTTGAGGAGGGAAATCCAAAACCTTAAAAGTTTCAAAAAAAGTAACAGAAGAGGAAAATGTCCTCTGTTTCTACCATGATACTGGCTAAATTAAGTCTGTGGTAATGCTCCAGACCCTGTTTCTTTGCCTGTTGAACACAAGCAGCAGAGAACACTTCATCTTGCAAATGTTTGTTACTTTTTTGTGAGATATCTGGGACATTCTACCCACACAACTTTGCTTTCAGGTGCTTAGCTTCATTTACCTTTTATTATGCTCAGGAGAGATAGAGTTGTCATAAATATTTAAGTGGGAAGCTACGTAGGATAATTGAATTAATCAGTCATTTTTTACTTAATGCTCATACTGAGTTTAAGAAACACATCCACTGGCGTTATGTCTGATTATAGGTTCTGACTTGCAACCTGATTTTACTGTGAATCTTAATATGCTTGTCATGTCTTTTATGGCATCTTCTCCTTGAACCAGTGGGTCCAGAAGTACTTCATCTTGTCTTCCTTGAGATGCAAGACTTTGTGATTATAGGAATAAGGATTGCAAATGCTAAGGGGTGTCCAGGCTGCCATAGCATTTCTTAGAAAAATTAATTACTTCATTGATTAAGCAGCACCATTTAGAGGTGCAGGGGTATTCTACTTGCCAAACATTAGAAGGATGGTGTCATTTTCCATCCTGTCTTTATCTACTGCTTCTAACTGTAAGGTAGTTTTCATCCAAAGAGCTTGTCACAGAAAAAATCAGTGTCTACCAACAAGAGAGACTGAAGACTGGAGTTTTTTTCTCTCAGTGGAGTGACACTTGTCTCTCCAAGCTCCCCTTTTAGAGGCCTGCCTGTCTGCTTCTGGCTCAGTATTTAATCAAAGGTTTGCCATCAGGAAAAAGAAACCATTGCACAAGCATTGCCTCCTCTTCACTCCACTTTGGAGTCCACTTCTCCTAAGGAATAGCCTTAAGCTGCCACCTCATTTTTCACCATACTGATGGTGACTGATGGCTGGACACTACTGTCCTAGTCTGGACTAGAAAGGATGATGAGAAAGGTGAATAATGTTGTATACAATGACAAGTATGACTGTGCCCAACAGATCCCTGGATATAATTATGGTTTAGGAATAAAGCAGTATTTGAACTCCCACGGCTGTGTTAACATTCTGAGATGATATTTACTGTGTCCTGCAGTAATTGATGCAAAAGCTGACCTGACTCCCTGAGAGAGAGGTTGCAAATATAACATGGAAAGAAAATTATTTTCTGGGATTACAAATTTTTGACTTCATTTTTTAGAGAAGAAAATAAACAATTCTTGTTGGCTGTTACCAGGCATTTACTAAGTGCCAGTACCACAGCTGTCAAGAAACCATGTCTGGATTTTATTTATTTATTTTTAGGACATTCAGACAGGAGGAAAATAGTGATTATTTAGAAAATAGACTTTAAGTATTGTGATTGTTATTGCTTAGGTTAACAATGGAGAGAGTAGTGGAAGTTTTTGAAGTGTTCATCCACAAAAAGGGGAAAGACACTGATCAGGATGGATGTTGATGTGTTATGGGTGGTGATAGAATGGAATCACCCACAGTATCAGAAGAAAAGATGTGGTTATCCTCTGCTTTTCTTTCTTTTTATCATTATATTTATTCTGAAATTTTATTTGTGATAAGTGTCTCATTTTTTCTAAACTGTCCTTACCCTTCAGTGTAAGGATTACACTTTCCACAAGTAAAGTTATGGATTCTATATGTTAGTGGAAAATGAAGATATTTCTAAATATCCACCTCAAAGGAGGTGAAGTGAGATGATGAGCAAGTCTTCCTTCAAAGGATTGTGTTTGACAACCTTCCCAGCAGTCAAAAAGGAAGCGACATAACCTAGAAAGTTCACAGACTTCATATAGAGTTTATATAGCAGCTGATTGGATGACCTCTTTCACCAAAGTTTCACTGAGAAGAAAGATCCCATTTATATAATACAAAGAATACAAATGGAATAGAAAAAAAAAGACATTATACAAAAAATAGCTAAATAAAAATTACAGGTGTGTTCTAACTGAAACACTCGATTCAAAACAGTCTGAATTTCAAGTCAATGCAATTCTATATACAGATATTTTGGCTTGGCTTGGGTATTTCTATATAGGAAAGGTGCAGAGGTCATTGAAGAAAATTATATAAAACATGATGATATGTTTCAGTTCCTCCTGTGGTCACTACTTCACTCCTTACAGTTTCCAGTCCTCTAAAGCTAAAGCAGAACATTTCTATTTAGGGAACCAGAACTTAAACCTGGAAGCACATTTTTGCATCATCATTTTACCATTTTATTTTCTTACGTACCTTAAAAACTCATGGTCTTAAAAGCAAAATAGACCAGTAAAGTCACCCTCCTTGTTGCATTTGGAATGCTCCTGAGAATACATTATTTGGTCAGTTTAGGTTTAACATTATATTTATGGTCATTAGCAACTATCCAGAATTTCAAAATGCAGAATTTGAGCTGTTTCAGTGACTTTTAAGCTATCAGATACATTATGGGATAGCACCATATCTAATTTCTGTCTCAAATACTCTGGGAATGTAATGGACAGGTCCATGCATGCTGCATTTCTGTTGTTGTGCTCAGTCCCTAGTTCGGATCATAAGATATGACTGACTAAAACAAGAAATTCTCAGCTGAGACACACCAACAGTCCATCTATCTCAGTGTTTTGTCTCCAACAAAGACAAGAAATTGTTGGAGTTGCTTTTTGCCACCCCCCTGTACATCCAGAAGTGCCTGAAATAGTAGAACTAGACATATTAGAGGGTGCATCCCTCTCTCTTCTTTTTAAGGGAACCTATTTAAAGATTAATAAATTGTGGAACCAATTCCACAGAAATTTTCACTTCACTATCTATTGTGTAAAGGAATATTTTTTTATTACCTGTTTTACAGATACCTTACTAATTTTAATGAATCACAGTTTCTCTTGGTATTCAAAATATAATTTTTATGCAAGAATTTTCCTAGTTCCATGCTTCTTGTGAGGCAGTGTGAGTCAGAGGCTTCCCAGGTGGAGACTGGTATTTGCAGTTAATTTGCTGCAGGTACCTATTCAAATCACCTCACATTTTCTTTTGTTCCAGTGCAGCTCAGTGATTTGTGGGAAGTGAACTCAGAAAGTGACCAGAACAGCCACAGTGAATGTGTTTAAACATTGGCATGTGCTTAGTCAGTCCTTATCTGTGCTTTGAAAGTAATTTTTTATTAATAATAATAATGAACACTATTGCTTTGACAAGATTTCCTCCTTCATATAAGCTCTAAGCAGAAGATTTGAATATTTTTTTTTAAAAGAGGGCTAATGCTTGAAATATTTTCAGTGAATATAGAAACAGATTTTTTTTTTTCTCTTGAATACAGGATGGTTTTCTGTTTCACTGGAGCAGAGGAGGGCAATATCTCCCAAGAGACTTAAAAGCCTTGTAGTTTGTTGCTGCCAGGGTGGGTTTGTTTGAGCATGTGTTTGGATAGAGCATGTAGCAGCATCTCTCATGATGTATGGTATTAGGAAATGCAGTTTATTTTAATCCAAATAGGAAGGAAAGAATTTTTTAAATAATACTTTACAGTAAACAGACTCAACTGTTGTGGGCTGAACTCTTACGAGTCAATAAGTCTTATCCATTGGAATAACTGTAACTGTTTTATTTTTTTGTCCTTTACTACTTCACACTACTTTTTGAGTTAAGGTCAGCTATTTGCTGTAATGGGTCAGAGATGTCTAGATAGATTTGAAGTGAAATGTCTGACAAATTATTGCCAAATCCAAACTGAAGGTGTATGGGGGTGGTGGTGATGATGGGTGAAGCCTCAGATGACTTCCCCCCTTCATATTTATTCTAATAGCCAGCGTCCCTTTGTTGTCTAAGCTGTGTCTTCTACATAACACAACACAGATGCAGTAGCCCAGAGACAGAGATGGAGTAAAAAGGGATTTGCACTAAAAGAAAATTTCCTTTGAGTAATCAAAGCAACATCTGCAGTTAGTCAAGTTCTCAAAATCCTTTTTCCAGGCTGCTTATAGGCTCTTCTGCCATTCATGTCTTCATAAAGCAGAGGATTTTGATATTTTTCCTCATCTGCTCTGCTTCCATGTACACATGTATGTATCCAGTGTATGCAATGAAACAGGAAGGTGCAAGCCCATGCCTGCTCTTTTGCATGTAGCAACAGCAATATTTCCATGGCCATCAAAGTTGATTTGCATTTAAATTCTCTTAATTTATAACCCCCTATAAAAAAGGAACATGTAGAGGTCAGAGCAGATGAGCAGAGGTAATATTGCTGAAAACACCATGGATTGCATGTACTGTCTTTGTACCCTACATCAATGGGTTATGCCAACTGTGTGCCTTATTAGCAGAAGGATAAGTAAAGAACCTGTGCATTTAGTATGTAAAATTTTGGTGTAGACATAAATCAAAATCCAAGATTTCCCATACTTACAAAGATACTTGTATTAGGGACCTACCTCAGTTTTTAGTACAAAGAAAAACCCATCAGCAAATCCCCAAATCCCGTAGCAGATCTTTATATGTAGTTCATTTAAAGTACCCAGAGGTCTGCATAGAAAACATGAGTGTCTTCTTATTTGATTCATGCAGTGACCTGAAAAAATAAAATGCTTGCAAACAAAAGAAAACAATAATTGCATTTTTGAGCAGGCATATTTTGCTGCCTGCAGAATAGCTTAATACTCTATCTCACTTTTTCTTTATATGTTTCTCCCTCTGGCTCTCTCTCAGGTTTTATTGTGCACTGCCTCTCTGCATTTCTGAACTCATTTGAGAGGTCCAGTTTTGTATAAGCACAAAATGCTGATAATATTTTGTGATTCCTTGCAATAACAACTGTGCTGAAAAGTAGCACAAGGACACATATTGATAAGGACTCTGCTGCTTGGAATGATTTGGCACATGTCAGATGGAATTTGCGTTTGAGCTGAAGGCCAACTCCAGGCTTCTGCTCCTCTTAGGACCCACTTAAAAGCTACTAAGAGAGTTTAAGTGGTTTGCAAGTCTCTTGTTGGCTGTCTGCACATGGCTAAAAATCACCCACCATGAAGCATTAATGGCAGAGGATTATGGTTTTTGCTTTACTGTTGGTGTGTGTCAATTTTGGGCCTCCTGGCAATTTTGATCAACTGATGCAACCACACACAGACCTCAAAGGTAAAGGGGAGAATTGGAAAAACAAAGCAGAATTGCTTTCTGTGTTCTTTTCCATCTTTGTCAGGATTCATTCAACATAAAGGCTTTGAACTTCACAGTTGAAATAAGCTTAGACAAGCTCTTTTAAAAATGTTTTAGAGAAGTTATTGAGAAAATACAGTGATAGAAGCTAATGATAGAAGCTTCAGGACAGAAGAGCAGGGCTTTATCTGTTCTGAGCTGCTTCTTCATAAATGCACAAAGATGGCAGACTCCTGTGTATCTACTCTGCACATTGTGGACAGAATTAGACCTATTGCCATTACTGTGTCCTCCTTTCTCAGTTCGTGGTCAGAAGACTTGTGATTTGGTGTATCAGGTGAAACTATTCACACAGAATATTCAGTTGTACAGTCATCAGCATGGGGCAAAAGAAAAATTGGCTGGAGCAACACATCCAGCTTCTGGAAATGATGTCCATTTGGCTCTGCTTTGTCTTTGAGCACCTTCTGTGTTGGCAGCATCTCTGCTCCTTCAAGGAAATAGTATACCAGAAGGAAGACTGAAAAGTGAGTTAAATCACAACTGTAGATGTAAACACCATTTCTTCTTCTGCTCTGTCTCTTCTTCCCCAGGGAACTGAGCTGCTGCCAGAAATTTAAGGCAGATAGTAGTTTCTTGATTGATGTAAACTGTTGCAGTCAGTGTTTAAACGTATAATCGGCACTCCTTCATCCTGCAGGAACAGTGCTCTTGCTGGCTAACACTGCCTGTATGTATTATTTTGTGATCCCTTAAGAGTTCTCAGGAGATTCTCGTGGTTTTAATTCCAAAGCTGAGAATCATTGGGTTAGAAATGTCTATTTACTATTTCTAGCTTGCTCTTATTTCTACTTGTACCTAAAGCTGAAGCTGCCCCATGTTAAATTCTGTCCCATGCAGCCTTCTTTTCTCAAAGAGCTTTCAAGGTTAAATGGGAGATCTGAATAGCTCTTGGGAAAGGTAGTAGTGTAGCCTTTCACTGAATGAGAACCGAATCAGAGCAAAGTGACAAAAAAAGTTTGCTCTCTGTCAGAATCTAGACCTGAGGAGGACTCACATCCCTATTGCTGCAAAGAAATTCTTTAATCCTATCATCTTTTCTTCAATCCTTTTAATCCTCAGATGTACACATTCTTAGGATACGTGCTTGACCAGCAACACTAGAAAGAGACAACAGGACTCTCTCACTGAAAATAGCTATTATCATGGAATTACTGGAATCTTGAATGACAATTTGCAAAAAATAAATAGCAGAACCAAACAGAAGGGAGGTAAAAAAATCTGGTAATGGTCTGTACCCTTGGTAAACTCTTCTCTCCTACTGCCTCTGGTGCTTCTTTCCTCTCTGTGCTTAGAAAATCAGTGGGTTTAGTGGTGTCCAGATAACCAGTGTATGGTTATTTTTGCTTTGCTATAAGGCAGTTACAGTTGCAGCTATACCTTCAGTGTTTAATATTACTGATTTTTTTTTCTGATGGTATGTAGGAGCACAAGTTGTTTCCTGTGTGAATTGTCATATCTGGTGCAGTGAGATTATTGCACTTTCTCCACCTGTGCATACAGAAAAGTGTAATTGGATCACTGGGAAAAGATAACAAATCCAGATCCCCAGGCTCTTGTCAGGCACTGTTGATGCTGAGATATTGTACAGTTGATAAATAATTCAGCTATTTAGCTGAACAGGACTTCAGAGGCATAACTGTATATTCTTCATCCATCATCTTAATATCTTTCCCCTTTTCTGATAACTGACTATCTGATGACAATGATTTAAGAATTTTGTTTGATAACCTTCTGTTTGCCTGTTGCAGGGACTGTCATATAAGCAAGATTTTTTCTATATCTGGGGAACATTTTTTTGTTCACTGGCCCCATAAGTGACTATACCATACATGACAGGTTCTCTGAAGCAGAATTTAAGAGTGCAAACAACTTTAATAATCCTTCTTGATAGCTCCTAAGAAGTGTTTATGGAGTAGTTCTTAGAGCTGTGAAGGAGCAGCGTGCTAAGTAATATTAAAATAGGAAGGAGAGACCTCCATCTGCCTTTGTTGGAAAGATGAACATATGATGACACTTTCAACTTTATTTATATTGAGGTGTCTAAGAAGTTGAGGGGCAGCTCCTTCCATATTTTCTTTCCAGGCCATATGCTACAAATATGGAAGACAAGAATAAGACAGCCCACGCTCGTTTGCCTAAGATCCTAAACGAACAATACCCCACAAAGTAAAGTGAAGCCATACAGGATCTCATCAATGATGTAGCGCCATGCAACACATTTAAAATGTGTCAAAATGTTATCTCCAAAGCAGCAATGCTTAGCCACTTAGGTCACTAAAAGCATCTTTCTCAAATTCTCCACAGATGTTTTGCCAGGCTGCCCACATATCTCTAGATAAAAGCAAACTATTTGCTTCACAGTGTAGAATAATTTATAGGTAAGGACCAATTTGTTTGCAAAGAAACAGCAGGTTGCCATCAGTTTTTCTTAGTACAAAATGCATTATGCTAACCACAGTACAGAATGTATGTGTTCCAGAAGGGGAATTACTTGAAATTAGTTTAGTATTAATAGTTTTTCTCAAACAGTCGTGTCTAGTTTTATCAAGGAAAGCTGTAAGCCCTCTGAAAAATGGTCAAGAAGGCAAAGAAAGATTATCTTTCTATTTCTTTCACTGTGTTAAGTGCAGCTGTCCAGAGGCAGATAATTCCACAACAATTTTCACAGTTTTAAATTGTGGAATGTAAACACTATTTTACAAATGCTTTTATGAAGTAGAATTGTGTCCAAATTTATGTTTTTGGGCAAAAAAGTAAATTTTTTATTTTTCCCCTATTGTTTTTTCTCTCTCTGTCTCTGGTCACAAAGGATCAGAAAACATTGGACCTCAGGCACATTTCCTGTTGAAAACATTATCAAACCTGACAAATCTTCGTGCAGGTTTTTTGCTTCAATGAAATAATATATTTTAATGAAAATGTATTTTGTTGAAACATTCAGGATAGCTCCTCATGTGAGATTCTTTTAATCTGCCATTTCCAACTTTCTCAAACCAACTTTACATCATCACATGGTACATTGGTGAGTTTATGGAGTCCTAGTGAGATCCATCAAAACTATTTCACCTAAGATATTAGAACAGCTTTTGGGGATGAAAGACTAGGGTTTTAATTTACTGCCATACTAAATAGATCACTCTCGCTGTTTGACAAATTTGTTAAGTTTTTGAACACTGCAGCATTAGACTGGTGAAAAATTAAAGTAGGCCTTGGGGCAAGGTTAATAAAGACACCAATAACCTTTTGCTAGTAGGTGCAATACTCCATTTAATATTAGTCCCGAAGGTGATCATCTGTTCCTCTTTGCCCACTGGAGTGAAAATATCATGATGGTCACCATCTGGAGTAGTTTTTCAGCAATCAGCAGTTTTATAACAAAAGCAGAGATATTTCCCTATAAAAATATGCTTGGGCTGTCTATGACTTTTGGCTGCCTTGAAGTCCTACACAAATCAGAAGTTCACATTGGTTAAAAACCTGAAATTCTGCACCTTTTCTTCTTCCTTGTATTCTGTGAGGGAGTCCTGTCTGCTCATGTATAGGCAATTAAAGATTTTGCTTTTTAATTTGCCATGTGTGTCCTTATTAACTTTTACTCTAACAGCTACAATTAGTTGTAATACTAGGCTTGGATGTTTCCTACATTAGAATTCAGGACTCCACAGGCAGGACATTCTTGGTGGCAGTTTTCCATTTCTAGAACTCCCAAGATGAAATTATCAATAGAAATAGGTCCATGCAAGATTAACTCATGCAGACAGTCATTCAGATAAGACTGGATGGTATGACAAACCAAAACATGAATTTGGATGGATATGTTTTCCACTAGACCTTCCACAGTATTTCATTTATAGGTTTTATTACTAAAAACAGTCTTATTTTTAAAACTATTTAATAACTAAATTTGCATTTACCTATGTGTGTGCAAGCAAGGACAATTATTTTTTTTGCCACAGGCTGCAAACTCAGTTGTTTCTGGGCTTAGAAGTTTATTAGTTTTCACAGATGAGGTAGTCTTGATGAAGTTATGCAGTGTCAAATTTTCAGAATAACTTCCTTCTGTTACAATTCAGTAACTGTTAAACACAGGAATGAAGATAACATTAGTCTAGGTAGTCTCCACACCTGAACTTTGGCACTTCAACACCCAATTATGGAGAAGTGTGAGGAGCTGAGCAGGGTGTGTCGTACAGCACAGTGCCTGGCAGGATGACTGGCAGCCTTGAATTCGTGGCCCCACCTGAGGCATTAATGCTATTGATCTTAGTTATTTCAGCTCTGCTTCCTGGAGTACAGCAGTCACTCGAGTGGTTATGTCTTGTAGTAGGTTCTCTCTCTTGACCTGTTACTGGTTCCTGTTATTGCAAGGAAAAAATCTGTTCTACCTGAGCTTTTTCTCCCCTAAAACCTATCTATTTTCCATTATTTGTTCTCTTTTCTCTCCCTCCCTCTTACATGCCTCCTCATGCCTATGAAGTAATTTCACTCTGCAGTAACCCACAAGTAAAAAGTCTTGAACCATGAAGCTAGGAATTGTGCTTTTATAGGAATACATGAATATTAATTTTCCCAGTAACAAAGTCCTATACAACTCAGTTTGTCAGGTATGTAACAGAGATGCCATCAAACAAGTCAGCAGTCACAGACAACTTTGAGGAAGTGTGTGCATGTGTGTGAGGACAGACAAAGTGGGAAGAAAACAAGTCCCACATTTATTTATTTATTTGTTTATTCAGGGGAGAGAAAGTTTCCTGCTGGCTGAGCTCCCTCTCCTGGCAGTCAGGAACTGGGCTGCTTCAGAGTCCTGTTGAACCTGTACACTACCCAAATTTCCAAAGACAAAGTTCTTGTTCACTATAATAGCATGCCTTTTAAAAACGGGTTTCCTGAAGCCTGCATCCTTCTGGACAATGTGTCCGCGTAATAATTTGCAGGAATGTAGCTAGAAAGCAAAAAAAGGCTTGGAGGACCAGAGGATTACAGAAGAACCAGAAGGAGAAGGATGGCAAATTATGGCTTTACACACATTGTTGCAAGATGTACCACTCTCTAAATTTTCTCCTGTCTCCACCAAGGCAGATCCAAATCAATTTCACTTGCATCCTCAGGCTGCCTGATCTGAGGTTTTGAGAATAATTATAAATGCAAATTGAGAAGTAAAACCAGAAACATCCTGATCAGAGTAGAAAAAAGCACAAGAGTTCAGATATGTACATTTGCTGAATCATTTTGCTAACAATATTGCAAAGACAGTAACGCCCTTCTCTGCCAAAATTGGTTCATATAGACTTCATCTCTCTGTAACAGTGTACAGAGACACTTTAAGGTTTCCTTCCTATACTAGCTACTCATCATTATCCTGTCATCAATACTCATTTTAGAAGAGGGCACCAAGGATGTTTTCTTCCTCTCTATCTATTTTTCTTCACCTCTTTTTCTTCCTCCTTACCTCTTCTTCTTCATAATACACACTCATAGCTATGAAGCAGCCAGAACAGCAGGCATGCAAAAGGGCTTCCTATAAAAGCATTTTGATTCCTTTGGGTCATTTTCCCCATGTCTTTGATGCAGAGATTATAGAGTCTTACTAAAATATGAGCACAAAGTTCAAACCCAAGTGACTCATAGAGAAATATAGACAGCAAACTATCACCCAAGGCTCCTTATCACTTTAAAAAAACAAATCAAAAAAAAAAACCCAAAAAACCAAAATACCAGGATATTCATTAATGTGTGCACTCACAGTTATGAACATTACTTCTATGGAAAAAAGGCATATGTCAGGTGTTATTCTGTAATTATTCTTGTTACCAGTTGATAGATACACAGAGACATTTTTCTTAAGAACAAGGAACTCTGTACTAGATTTCATATGAAAGGAATTAGATTTGTTTTCTGTTTGTCATTCAATTCCAGACATAATGGCCTTGTACTTACTGTGTATTATAATTATGTAGAGTAAGATTATATGACTTGATTATAACCCTGGTCTACAGTACAGCCAAGAGAATTTATGCCAAATCGTTTAGTGCTAAATAAGAGTCACTGACTGGTAATAGTGAAAACAGTAAGTATGACCATTTGGTTTTGGTTTTGCTTGCCTTTCAATTTATGTTGCATGGCACTCAGGTCCAGATAAATGGATGAACGGCTGGGAAAAGTGATGCTAACTGGTTAGACTATCAGAGAAAAAAAGGTCTTGGATTCCTTTGACCTATTTTTTATTATTTTCAGTATTCCTTGAAGGAAAGAATAGCCAAGTAGTCTTAATTTTATTATCTCTGAAAAATTTATAGCCTCAATGTAAACCATGACTAGGCTAATGGAGACAGACAACCCAGCTTTAGGAACACTTCAAAACCCTGTGCTTATAACATAGGGTTGCAAGTATTCCTATGCAGGCTTGGTTCCATATGTTATCTTCTCCCTTTTATTCTCTGTTATCTTCCCTGAATATCACTAGGTTCTCAGGTAGCCACAGGGACCTTGACTGCATGTTTGGAAGACTGCAGAATGAAAAATGAGAAAGATGATTCTAAGCTCAGCTTTGGAGATTCTTTAGACAGCGTAGGCAGAGCCACTGAGGCAGTATACCAGCCAGTGCGGTAGGAAGAGGTTCCACAAGCAAACTACTAGTGAGTTGATTTTTTCCCCCCCTAGATTCCACAAATTTATAATTGAACATCACTTTCAGTAATATGTTAATTATTTCATGGCTATGCACAGCAGTGTGACAAAGGCTGGAAGTTGTATGGAGTATTCTGACCAGTAAAGGTACAACTAATAAAAAACTTTCACCTTTCCAACTTGCAACCAGATGTTTCAACCTTTAAAATATCTTTAATCAAAACACCTTATATTTTATCCAGTACATAAAGCCAGAATTTTTCTTTTCCAGCTAGCATCAGTTATGCCAAAAAGGAATTTAAACAAGGCAGGTTTGAAAAAAGACAGTGAGATAAAAATGTTGATCAGAAATGCATTGTAAGTTATGAAAACAAATATTTCCATTGATTGCAGGAGCTACTAAGCCAAATTTTCAGACTTGACCACCTAAAACGTGATATTTTCTCATCTATTTCAATTCCATTTTCTTAACTTCATTGTATCATTCCTTAAATTCTAATGGGATTTAATATCCTGGCTGCAGTAAGGCAGGAAATGTCTTACACACTTGGAAGATACAACTTGTGTCTGAGGAGGATATAGTGAGAAAAAATAGAAATCAAGTGTACAGGGGAGGAAATAGAAACAAAAATTACCAAATAGTTGATCGACAGATGTGTTATTATTGAGGCATTTGCTTGTTGATTTCTTAAATTTTAAGTTAATTGTGACAATTGCCTTTTCTTCTACCTATACTGGTTTATAGAACTTTCTGACTTGAAATAAGAAAAGTTACTGCCACCTATAGCTTGTCAGTCAACTCCCAAGATTTACAATCACAATAGCTAAGGAATGCCTTTAATTCCTCCACTTCCAAATTTCTATTTCTGAAAAAATCAGTACATTTGCAGAGAGATGCAATTTAGTATTTGCAGTAATACTGAAAACAGAGCTTGCTTTAGAAAGGCAGCATGCCAGGAATGGCAGGGGGAGGGGAAGCTGAGTGACTCTACCTGCCTTCAGTTTTGACAGTTTACTGAAGAAAAAAACTGTTTACACTTTTCTAGCTTTTTGGAGTATACACACGATGGTTTTCCTTCAAAAAGTTTCTTTTTTTTAATCAAGCAGGTTTCCAGCTCTTCAATCTTTTTAATATCTTTGGGGTAGAGACTTCTGACATGGAGACAGAACTCACTTTTGCATTAGGGTCCCTGAGATATGCTGAAAAGTACAGCAACTATGAGCCCGATTTTAAGTTAGTATTAAGCAGTTATAAAAGACTACTGAAGTAAAACCCTTCCCAAATAAGTTATTTAAATAGATTCAGTTTTATCCTTGCTTCCTCATTCTTTACCTCTGCCACACCACAGTCAACTGTGAAGTCATAAATATCTAATTAGATATGTCCTTGAGTAGTCCCAAGTACATATAATCTGTACTGATTTTTTTTGTATCAGTTTATTATGGACTGATGTCTAGAGTTTAGGATACTGGCATTAATAAGAGGACTACCTTTCTTTCCATCATGGGTTAAGAAAACATTAGGAAAGTTTTAACATATTTCTAATAACAAAATCCATGTAACAAAGAAAGGAGAGAAACTCCAGAATCTGCTTAAGTAACTGTCCAATCAAAGCTCTTTTTCTTGTAATATCTAATGAGAAATGCTGTGTGCTTGACCTAATTTGTTTGAATCATTATTGAAATCTTTAATTCAGATGCCACATCTACTTAGGTGAGAGGTACACTGGACAGAGTACTCGAATGAGGTGAATACATGAATCAGTTTTAATGTGACAGTCCCTTCTTAGGAGATTCCCAGCAAACCAGGAACTGCAGCTGCCTGTGGCTGCATGTTCTCAGCTGGGCTTTCTGTTATACCTGGGAGTGAAATAAAGCTTAATCAGTAACTGGACTTAGAATCGGAAGCGAGCTTAGTGCAGGGTAGTGGATCTGTTAGGAGGTACAGGCTGTCTCTCTCTGATGATGACGGGAAAGTGAGAGAACAGCTATTATTACTCTCTGTGGTCCCAAGCATCTTAGAGGATACTCTGCATATCCATTCTCATTTTAAAAGAGAGTGTCATGACAGATCAGAGCACTATGGTCTAGATGGGAACCAGGCCGTATTAAAGACGGATAAACTGTCGCACTTAGGCTCATGTTAGAATGTAATCCTGTTAAGAGTTTCTCTACAGTATCACGTCATCTGGCATAATTGAAAAGTAATCAGTCTTGACTGAAATATGCCTGTGAGATAGAAAACCATGAACAGTGGTGTACCTAATCTTACTGTTTCTATAAAAGGACAATACATTATAGGCTGTAATACAGTATTACATTTACGTATCTTTAAAATTTGAATTCATACTGATAAACAGGATTTTTCAAGGTCTCATTTTTTTATCTCCAGCTGTTTGAACCTTGAGGCTGATACCTAATGATGCGTTAAATAAATACAGTAATCTGCAAATGCAAGGCTGAAGGGCTATATCAGTCTGACTCCTAAGGATGCTTTCTACACTACCAAGTCCATAGGATTCCCAAAAGTAGCATCAGGCACATGTTATAAACTGCACAGCTGTATCAGACGAACAAGGTTTTATGTGCAACCAAAGTAAGTTTCTTTCTGAATGACCTGGATGTTCTTAATTTGTTTAAATAAATATAAATACAATAATAAAAAATAAAAAAAATTAAAAAGCAAGCACCATTAAGAAACAGCATTTTTGTTCGCTAAAATTCTATTTTTTTGAAATCCTAGCCTGAGCTTTGATCTGGATAAACAAAAAGTGGAAAATTACTGTGCTTATGTCACTGCAATTGAAGACCCTGAGATCTGCACATGCTTTGTACTTGCCAAGGTTCATATTAGGTCCAACTATGCATATGGGGGGAGGGCCAACAATAATGGGCAACAACAAGACAACACAACATCAAACAACATGGTACCTTTCATTGCATGCTTTAGAGAGTGGGAATGTTTGGTTATATATCTGAATAATAAATAGGAGCTGGGAACATAAAAAGTATGCTTACAAGCTGAAAATACGCATTAAGGAACTCAGCTATACTAAAGTTAACTCACTTGTTTATGTAGCCATTCACAGATAACTGTGTAGCAAAATTAAAAGCCATATCTAACCTTTATGGTTTCAAAGGAAGGGTTCTGCAAAACTGCCATAGTTTGAGCTGATCTCCTAAAACAATAACTTAGCAGATGTGAGCCTGTTTCATCTAGTGGAAAGCAAGTATTGACAGCATAGTTCACCAGAACCAATATCAAGATGATGGTTTTAGCAAGTACATGTCTTACAGCAGGGTATCTTACATTCATGGACTACCATACTTGTTTAAAAGACTCTCATAAGTCTCTAATTCACTAGAGCGAGGCAAAATAATCTGGCAGTGTGCATTAATTTGGACAATATATGTAATGGTATTACAGAAATAGAAGCAGAATATTCCAGAGTCTGGTAGAAAATGAAGAAAACATAGAGTGTGATTAAAGAATACAGCCCAGAGTCTACGCTGTCAGGCATCAGTGAATAGTAGTCATTGAAGTCAGTGGTTCTGCAAAAGAAAAATAATTACCTGAGCAAAAATTTCCAGTTAAATGATTTAGGTTTTTGGGTTGTTTTTTGTTCTAAAATTTTAAACAGACTGTGAGAGGACAAAGACTGGAGGTATAGTATGCAAATGAAATAGATCTAGCCTTCACTGAAGTCACTGAAAGTCCTTCAGTCATTGCAATGACTTTGCATCAAATCTATTTCAAGACTATTTAGCAGTAATATTAAGCTAATGTTTAATATTAATGCCTTTTTTTCCCTTTTTTTTTTTTTCCTGAAATCCATAAAGAGCTCAGACTTAGAATAGTCTTCTAATGGGCTTGATCTTCCCTATTAAACATTTCATGCTATTCAGCTTTTTCTTTTCTCTTTCCTTTTACAGGCAGACCAGATCTGGCAGATAGTGAATATGTGGACTTCGCTAACTTCAGAAAGCTGACAGAAGCCAACAGACTTCAGTGAAATACCCCTCCAAGCACAGAGACTTTTGGTAGCTTTAAAGTAGTCTGTTGTTCATTTGCGAAGACATGGCTACTGGCTCTTTCAGCACACATGGAGGAAGGCAACAAACATTGTAACCCTGGCTAATAAGACTGTGTTTTCCTTATCAGAAGTAGGAGGTAGGCCAATTATAAAAGGGTTATTTTATACTTAGCCTCCAGGACTTTAACTCTGGCCTCAACACTGGACATAAATAGAAGCCAATTTTAATGACCTGAGATTTTGTTACCTGTGCATTATTATTATCAGTTCTTAAACACTTTGCTACTTTATTTCTTTAAATTAGAAATGGGTTTGTGGACTAAAATGTGGCCCACAGATTGGGCTCTTCTCATGAAATCATGGCTTATCTTTTCCCTGGGGCTCTACATACAGGTCTCCAAAACTTTGGCCTGCCCAAAAGTTTGCCGCTGTGATCGAAACTTTGTCTACTGTAATGAACGAAGCTTGACCTCAGTGCCTCTTGGGATACCGGAGGGTGTAACCGTCCTCTACCTCCATAATAACCAAATTAATAATGCTGGATTTCCTGCAGAGTTGCACAATGTCCAGTCTGTGCACACAGTCTACCTGTATGGCAATCAATTGGATGAATTCCCCATGAACCTGCCCAAGAATGTCAGAGTTCTCCACCTGCAGGAAAACAACATTCAGACCATTTCACGTGCTGCTCTTGCTCAGCTTTTGAAGCTGGAAGAACTGCACCTGGATGACAACTCCATCTCCACTGTTGGTGTTGAGGATGGGGCATTCCAGGAAGCCATCAGCCTCAAGCTTCTGTTCTTGTCCAAGAATCACTTAAGCAGCGTGCCAGTAGGCCTTCCGCTGGACTTACAAGAACTTCGTGTAGATGAAAACCGAATTGCTGTCATTTCAGACCTGGCCTTCCAGAATCTTACAAGTCTGGAGCGTCTGATCGTGGATGGCAATCTCCTGACTAATAAAGGCATAGCTGAAGGCACTTTTAGCCACCTCTCCAAGCTCAAGGAATTCTCAATAGTTCGGAATTCACTGACTTACCCTCCTCCCGATCTTCCAGGTACACATCTGCTAAGACTTTACTTGCAGGACAACCAGATAACCCATATACCACTTACAGCCTTTTCAAACCTCCACAGACTGGAACGTCTTGATATTTCCAACAATCAACTTCGGATGTTGGCAAAGGGAGTATTTGATAATCTCCATAACCTGAGACAACTCACTGTAAGGAATAATCCCTGGTTATGTGACTGCAGCATTAAGTGGGTCACTGAATGGCTCAAATTTATTCCTGCTTCCATCAATGTACGTGGTTTTATGTGCCAGGGACCAGAGCAGGTCCGAGGTATGGCAGTCAGGGAGCTCAATATGAATATGTTGTCATGCCCCACCACCACCCCTGGTCTGCCACTTGTCATCACCCCAGTCCCAACTACAACCATGCCAACTACATTAGTTCCCAGCCCATCATTTCCTCCCTCAAGTAGTAAATATAATCCTCTCACTCCCATCATAGCCACACTCCCCACTGTGCCTGACAGGGACGACAGAGAAAGGGTGACGCCTCCTTTGTCTGAATGGATTCAGCTCTCCATCCATTTTGTGAATGACACTTGCATCCAAGTCAACTGGATGTCACTTTTTACCGTGATGGCATATAAACTCACATGGGTTAAAATGGGCCATAGTCTGGTAGGAGGAATTGTTCATGAACGAATAATTAGTGGTGAGAAGCAGCAATCAAGCTTGGTAAATCTGGAGCCCAAATCCACTTACCGGATTTGTTTGGTTCCACTGGATACTTATAACAACTACCGAACTGGAGAAGACACTGTCTGTTCAGAAGCCACAACCAAGGCTTCCTTTTTCAATGGCAGCAACATCCCTTCCAGCCATGAGCAGACGACTTCTCAGAACCTAGGCTCCCCATTTCTGCTGGCAGGGTTGATTGGGGGTGCAGTAATATTTGTCCTCGTGGTCTTGCTCAGCATTTTTTGCTGGCACATGCACAAAAAAGGTCGTTACACCTCCCAGAAGTGGAAATATAACCGGGGCCGTCGGAAAGATGACTACTGTGAGGCAGGGACCAAGAAGGACAACTCCATCCTGGAGATGACGGAAACCAGCTTCCAGATTGTCTCCTTAAATAATGATCAGCTCCTTAAAGGAGATTTCAGACTGCAGCCCATTTATACCCCAAACGGGGGCATTAACTACACAGACTGCCACATCCCCAACAACATGCGATACTGCAACAGCAACGTCTCAGACCTGGAGCACTGTCATACGTGATAGTGAGGGACCATGGGGGTCTCTAGGACAAGGAGAAAAAACTCTAGAAAAAATAAGCCCCCCAACAATAATGAAAAAAATTACATTTGATAAATGTTACACAGATGCATTTATGCATTTGAATACTCTGTAATTTATACGGTGTACTATATAATGGGATTTAAAAAAAAGTGCTATCTTTTCTATTTCAAGTTAATTGCAAATGGTTTTGTAACTCTTTGCTTTTTAAATCTTTAAAAAATATTGCTGAGTACTGTACAGGGTTGTACAATAAGAACCCAATGTCATGGCAAAGGAAAGAATGACTCATTCTTCAAACATTAACCACTTTGCTGTCGAAGCAGTCTGAGGGATGTTAAGTTTCTAGGTGTCCTGGAATACAGGAAAATAAGTGCATATTAAAACAGGGTCACTAGGAATAGACAAAAGCAATTCAGATAAAATGGGCACAACCCTTCTGACTTGAACCCAGCAGTTGCTGTTGAGCTTCAAACAATTGGAAATACATCCCTTCCTCTTTGTCAGGTCTGCACTTCTCACCTCCAACTGAAAGCTGGAGTTCTGAGCGCTGCCAAAAAAGCTACTCTCTTGTTTGATTAGTTTTCTTTCAATCTACTTGGAGTAGGAAACGTGGAAAGAACTCAGTGTCAAACTCAAAGTGACCTTGATTCCTATTTGCAAAAGTTGCTCTGAAAATCTCCCCAATACTATATACTTTATCTCAGAAGCTGTTTGTGCTTTTCATCAGGATTAAGAAGCTTTAGGCATTCTCTGACCCTTCTCAGTGGGAGGTGAAGGTTATGTACCAGTATGTAACAGAGAGCTGTCATTAAGTTGCACCTGTTAATAGAGCAGCATTTGTTGACAAAGCATGTTCAGGTAAAGCCAGAATGAGGGAAATTCTGAGTGTTTCCAGCTCTGCAGTATTCATGTGCGTGTTCATGTAATTTGAATTCTAAAAGTGCATATTGCTGAAAACATGGTGCAAAATATAATGTCAATGGAAAGGTTTTGCTAATAATTTGTATGATTAAAGCCTTGTTTGACTTAAGGGCCTGAGTTATGTTCAGTATGGAGAAATAGGGGAAAAATGACAAAAAGACAAAACAAACAAGAAATATATTGTAAAAAATTATTTAGTACTGGAAAGACCTCGAGGGCTATTATAAACTGAAATATGTTCAGTGGGGAAAATCATGTACAAATCTTTGTGGGTTTTGTTTGTTTGTTTGTTTTGCTTTTTTTCCTTCCCAATTAAAGTATACAGAGACTGACATTAGCTAAGCATTTGATTGACTGGGGAATTTTGAGAACACAGGTACACATGTCCCTCTGAATTACTCTTCTTTTACCTTAAGCATTTTCAAGTTTTCCATAATGATTTCTGCTTCACAAGCAGTAGCTGGGTTTAGAATTTGCTTTTTTATACCCTCAGATTCTTCTCAGTCCTTGAGCTTTACATGCACTATGCAAAATATCATGCTTGTATTAAAACCGTAATGCAGCTCTCAAAATTATGTAATATTTCAGCCACTCTGCTAACTCAGTGACTGCCAAGAACTGTGGTGGAATCTAATTATTTGGGGGTTTTTCAGTTTGCTTTTTTTATATTTGGGGGTTTTTCAGTTTGCTTTTTTAATGTAGCTAATTTTCTCCTGAGTTTGGGGACAAGCTAAAGCTACATCACACTGGGAAAAAAAAAAGAAAAAAAAAAAGAAAAGAGGTAGAGAGAAAACTTCCCTGAGGTAGTAGGGAACCAAAGAGGGAAAGTTTTACAGTGATCACCTAGGAATAGACAGAAAGTTGCTGCATGTGGATTGGAAGTAAAAGCTGAAGCACTTTCACAGTGGAATGCTTAGACTTTTCACTTTATGAAGCTCCTTATGCTGGAGGAGAGGATTTTAATCCTTTCCTTCGCTCATTTCATTCAACCCATTCTTGAAACTCAGCAGTCTATGAGCATATATTTTCTGTAATTCAGATCATATGATAACACTAATTTTCTGCAATGACAAAATGAACCTAGTTATGATTGATGGCAAAGTACGACCATTTCGTAAGGAACCACATCCTCCCACCTACACCTTTTAAAATCACATTTTGAAATTCCAGTCTATATTCTATATATTATCTATTTTCTCCAGCTGTAGCGGGTGTAGCTGTGTGGCTACTGTAATAGTTAAGTCACTAAAATTTTCCTGATTAAAAGTTTACCATATGATTTCAAATAGCATAATTCTAGGTAGAAATGTCTATGCAAAGTGGATGGGTTTTTTCTGTCATCTATTTACGGATGATAAGGTTTATACTTTTGGGTTTTGGTTTTTGGTTTTGGTGGTTTTTTGGGATTTTTTTGTTTGTTTTGTTTTGTTTAATATATTTTAGATGCCACAGCTCAAAAGACAAGCAGCAAACAGTTGTGCTTCTGCATACTTCTGTTGAATGCTGGAGTTTGCTTGAAATAACCAGAGCCAGTGATTCCCATTGGGTGTGGATGTAGTATTTAATTTCAATGAAATAACTGGTTGTACATTCAGTTTCAAAAGGCCTCCTTTGAAAGTACAAGCTTACTAGTATTTACTGATGCAGGAGGAATCTTCTGTTCTAGACCTCAGTATACCATAGGCACCTTCTTTATAGCAATTGACTTATTCGGGGAGTTTGGCCTGTACTGCAGGTGAATGATCCACAAGCCCAACCTGATGACAACAAATCTGGTTACTTATGGAATAGGGTGAAAACAGAAGGCATTCACAAACTGTTCATTTTGATCTTGAATGATGAAACATATGTATATATATGTGTGTATATATATATATGTAGACTATGACTCACTTACCTAGATCAAAAATCATAATGATATTAAAGATAGCATACTTTATGCTTCTCTTCCGTATGAAAAAAATATATATCAGTTTGTATGTGATACTGACAAAAGTTTCTTTGCTACAAAGGCTCTTGTGAAAAAACATAGCTAGCGCCTTATACCAAAATTTGTGGATAGAGCTGGGAATATTATCTAAAAAAATTCAGAGTTGTGGTCAACTGAAGGGTCATATCTGTAATTTGAAGAATGTTTCTCCCTATTTCATTGTTCCTTAGCTCCAAAAGAGTTAATGTATTTTAGTCTACAACAGAATTTGGGACTTCTCAAAGTGTCAGCCACACAAACATCTGAGATTTCATTTCAGTTCCCACCTAGATAAACACTTAGCGAGCAAATTTCACTTGGTAAAGTATGTAGAAAAAGTCAGAGTTAAAAATGGACAATAATATTTTGGCAATATAAAGTTTAAGACTAGTAGCTTTTTCCTTGGGCTTTGTAAAACTTGAGTGATTTTCACTTAGGACAAATATACAACCACATATAATAATTACAGGCTATAGAGCAGAAGTGCCAAATATGTACATGTACAACTCACTCAAAATGTTCACTTTTAAGTCCTGATTTGATCAAGTTCATTAGATCTGGGGACAATTTTTTTCAGACAAAATCTCACCCAGCTTCCATTGTATACTGCTAATAGTTGACATAGATGTGCAGAAAGATTGATGAGTAGAATAAAAGAAGCATTTAAGTGAAATTGTGTTAAAGAAGTATCACAACACTGCTGTTCCCAGCACTTGGCTTCCTTCTCAAGAACGTATATATTTACAAACAGGTCCTTATTTTCATGAATTCTGTCACTTTAATAAGTGCTACTTGCATGTGGCTTGCTGGCAGAAACAAGCACCTGATTAATGCGTGTACTTTGTGTTAACGGGTTCTTATTGGAACATTATTACTGAATTTCTTTATAAGAATATTTAGGGAATAAGACACTTTGAACTGAAAAGATACTAGCAGTTTTCCATGTAACCCAATAAAGGACTACAGTGAATATAATGTAAAAATTAAAAAAATTGAAAAATGAAAAATGGAGTAGCATATTATATTTGCTACTAGAGTAGTTCAACTATATTTTTCTCTGAATATTTTTTTTTCATGAGAACAAATTTCTTCCTCTGAAAAATTTATTAATTTCAATTTTGCAAGCAGAAAAACTTTATGCATATTGATATTATTGTTTTAAGGGTCTACATGAGGCACTTTATTAATGGCATTGAAGTGAAAATTCAGTCTCAGCTTTTGACAGTAAAGTGGTTAATTCCCATTGAATTCTACATTTATAATACTTCTTCACCTTAAATTTAACATGGAAATATTAAAGTTTTTTTCTTTTGAACATGAGAATAATGGTTTTACACATGACTTATCTTTACAGCTCAGTGGAAAAACAAAACAGAAGTGAGTGCCAAAACCAAAAGTTACTGGCTCTGAACGTCATCAAATCCTGCCTGATGCTCTCTTCTAAACACAGAGATAATCCTAGGAAGCTGATGATCACTCCTTCCCTGAACTCTATTGAACAGGGCACTCTGTATCCCAGATGATACTACAGGCAATATTGAAGCATTTGGCATTAAACTTTCATACAGCAGAGAATGTTTTGCTCTTTAAAAGGACACTGGCTAGTAGTCCATATGGAAAACTAGCACAGAAGAGATTTGGCAACCTTTTATTAAACTGGGGCTCTGTGGAAATGTGCCTCGTGAGAGCTGAATTCTGATCCTCTCAGAAAGAGATAAGCTACTAAACAAATTGTTATCATGAGTTGATCCCAAATATCTGAAGATGATCTTTCATAAAATTGATTTCAACTGAGATATGCACACTTGATTCTGTTCTGTGTTTGGTATAGTTTCTGTCTTTAACATGGAAAAATAGATGGTTTGAAGTCTGCGTTACCTGTTTTCTGCAATCTGCCATGTTGCACGCATTGTTAACTTCAAAACCTCACTATACACTATATATTATCTTGTTGACATATTCAGTAAAGAGTTATTTAAAAAATACAACAACTTTGCTGTATTTATATTAGCAAGTTAATTAAAATAAGGATGTGGGTATCTGAAAGGGACAAAAATATCCATCTGTACTTTCATTCATGGAGATATTTTCAGATGTTCTACTGAAACTTTTGTCTGTTCAATCCTCTCTTCAGTTTCTAAAAGAAAAATATTATTTGTCTCTCAGAGAGTTAAATAATTTTTTACCTCATTTTCTCAGATTTAATTTTATCTTTAAAAAGTTATCTCTTTCTAATATGCATATAGAAAAGTAATGTAAAATGAGAACAGACTGTACTCCAGTGTTTGCAATTAATAGGTACATTTAAGGAGCTACACATGTCAATAACAAATATATATATATGTGGAAGCTGTGACTCATTATATGCATAGCCATTTGATAAATGCATTTGCCATTTATGACATGACAATCATGAATCTGTTTTTTAACTATTGTTATCTATTTAATCTGTTTCCTTGACATGAAATATGACTTTTTTTTCCAATTTTCCCTTCAAAATTGTTCTTGAATTTTCAGAATGCACAACATTCATACATAAGCCTTAATAAATTTTTGTATAAAGCAAATCTTATACATAACATATATGGTAGTATATACTATATATAAAGAGATGGTTTAGCTACTTAGAAATGGAAATTACCCCTCTTCCACTTCCATATACAATAACTAATTTTTTGCTTTACTAGAGAGTGAGAGTTTGCTGAGTGCTATGTTATTTCAAAGCTTAGAAGTTTAATATTGCTGAGTGTCACAGTTCCTCAACAAATTGTCTTACTGTCTTTCTTTACCCCGAGTATCATGTAAAACTACCGAGGGCTGGTGTGCAATATATCCACACCTAGCCCTGCCTCTTTCCCCCTGTAATATGCCTCCCCTCATTTGATGTTTCTACTGAAGCACATTAGACTCCGGTAACTAAACCTACTTGCCTTACCACAGGAGGGTGGAAAATAGAGATAATGTGAATGACAAACACCTGCCACCAGTTATGCATTTCTGACAATGAGGGAATAATAATTTTCAATTGATAATATTTTCTGTCAAAAAAAGGAGTTTACAACCACTGACTTCATCAGGTAGTCTTTTAATAACCCAAAATTATTTATTGTAGCAAAGATAAAACTTTATTTTTAATACTTCTAAGCTCAGTTATCTGGAATTTTTCATACATGTGCAATTGTGTATAAATTTCTTGTGTGTAGAGGATTTAACTGCAAAGATCTCTAAAAAAAGCACATGGAGGAGTATTTTTCATTATTGCTCAGTCAAAATTTTTAATATTCCACTTTAAAAAGAGTTCTTCCACTGAAGAAGAGTTATGGTACCACATGGAGAAACTCCATGTCCTACCATTAAAGTAGGTAACAAATATTTTAGTTCTACTTGAAATGCCACTGTCAACAAAGGCTGAAACTAAAAATTACAAAAATACTTCCATTATACAGAGAGAGGCTTGGTGAATTTTTTACCAATAACTGTCATTCCTGAAACAAATTAGCACATTTTTATGGGGAAATCCTGCCCCCACTGCCTTCAACTATAAATCACAATAATATATAACAGAAGGATTATTAAAAACATACAATATGACACATTGTATAGTATGTCACACTATGTATCCCCAAATGAAATACATCAATTGAATAAGGCAGTAGGCCTACGCCTCTCTTATAAAAAGCTGGGAAAGCTGTGAAAAAGACTGCGCAGAAAATGAGGGGGGAGCTAAGTATGTTCTGAGCAACACTGGCCAATATAAAGCCGTGGAAGTTAAGGACATTTAAAGCCACAAATGGGCCAGTAAGCATAGCAAGAACATTCTTTTTTCACATAAACGCATACTTTTTTTGATTGCAACCTCATATTATGGCTAAATTGTGACTGAAAAATGCATGTATGAATATTGAGAAAGAAAAAAGAAAAGAAGAAATAAAGGAAGAGAGAATGTTGGTTTGACTAGAAAGTCAAACAATTTAAATGACGGTCTTATAATTCTGACCTCATATATTTTCACCAACTGCTTTGGGCATTCACGGGTCAGGAACCAATACATAATTCATTGATCTGACTTACAATGCAAATGTTAGGAATTCTCTCCAGTTAGGAAACATGTTAAGAAAAATTGAAAGTTGATGTGAAGTCAAGTTCTGCAGTATATGTTGATGTGAACAATGAAGGGCATTAGCATGGGTTTGTAGGTGGGGACTGCAGAAGCAAGGCATGCACATTATTTCATTTTCAAGGAAACACTATACCTGACAAAAAGCACATATGGGTTATCAAGAATAGATGACTCAGAAAAATAAAGAAGTAGAAACCCGAGTAAGGGGAGATATTCCACATTATTGTAGTTCTTTTAATAGTATACAGTTAAGCACTTTAGGCAATTAAAAAAGGGTTCATAAAGGTATTGAAGCTTTTCGTATCTCCTGTCCCTAGGAGGATACATTTCATTTCCTGTTCACAAGAAATTTGATTAGACAGCTTTTTACTTACATCTTTGTTGGAGGTTAGTTTTGAAGCCAGTGTTTTCTTTTTTTTTTAATTGGTCACAATGTTTATTTGAGGTCTTTGCATGCACTGATTTATTTTATCAGCTATGAAGTGTTTGAGGAATGGACTATGTGCAATACTTGCTTTCATGAGAAGCAAGTAGCAAGTATATGTCTAGAGAGTTCTGATTTTGTTTTGGCTTTCCTTTTTGTAATTTAACTTTACAAAAATGGAGCAAATTTGAAGAAGAACAAATTTCAAATATTTTCTGGTGTATTTACAGCATTAGGACTGTGTATTCTTTCTAAAAGAAGACAAAATTTAAGAATACTGAATTAAGAAAAATTATCTTAAATCATTTTGATAACTTTCAGTTGAATTCATAATTTTTCAACATTTAGTTACAATAGTCTTGCTGAGAATTTAAGCTAGAAACACTGAGTAACACTGAGTAAACTCAGATTTGTGGTCACAGGAACTTTGGGTTCATAGGTTCAGTTTTACAGATTATTATTAGCAGCTGCACAAAGAGAAGGGAACAAAGGTTTCTTCTTCCTTTAAAGTATCAGATTCTTTTCTGTAGAGATCGAGGAGGAAATACAGCTACTTCACAGAGATCTCCCTCAAGAAACAAGGTGGCCAGAACAGAAGGAAAGTACATGCAGTCATGGCATTTCTCTTTGATGACTACAGAAGCTGGCAGAAGTAGAGCTGAATCATATTATGAGGGATGCAGCAAATTACAGGTGTTCTGTATTATTATATAGGACATCTGGTTTGTCCAGAACCCTACTAAGGTGCCTTCACTGAGGTTCATGCTCTTGGAGGGCTTGTGTCAAATGGTAAAACCCATGTCCATAAAAGCAAGGAAGGATCTGGATTTTACTTTGTTTTGTGCATCTTTACTTACTCTTTTGTCTAAGTTCTGGAGTGCCAGCTACACCACAATGTTCAAGAAGGAGTGTGCAACAAGGCAGGTTTGAAATGTCACATTTTTGATGACTCCATTTGTCAATGCAAATATTAGTAAAGTCCTTGCAGGCAAGATTCCAATCCACAGCAGATGTGATCATTGTGTCAGCCATCAAATCAGACACTACTTTCAGTTTAGATGTCTATTACTTTTCTCCATTATTTCTTGTCAAATTAATTATTTTCTTAATGCCTGAAACTAAGCAGTTTGTACTCTTGCTTATTTGTCACAACACAACATTTTGGCAAAACCATTATACCTGCAAACGGTGATGATTACCCAGCAAAGCTAAGCTACAGAAATGCTGCTAATACAGTGAACCATTTGTCATAAAGTCACATCTACTGTGATATCAATTCAGTTTATATCCAGACTACGAAAAATCCAGAGGCACCAATCTCACAGTTTCTGTTGCTTTTGCCTCATTTCCTTTATGTTGCATTAAAAGCATGGTTGGCTTAGAGGACAGATTGCTGCTTGATGCCTCATATGCTTATCTGATTTATTAGTGTTTACATTTAAGATTAAATCAAGAAAAACTAAGCTCTTTTCTGATTGTCTGCATCTTTGGGCTGCTCTAGTAGTAATTTACTTTGTACCTGTCCCCTGCACTATTGGTTTCTCACCATTTTACACACACATAAAAAACACACACACACATAAACATATGCACAATCGCACTATATTTATACATTTTTTTATGTTTATGTATATTCAAATACTCAAATATACAAATATATAGACATATGGAATGCATATCTGTAGTATAATTATGGATTGAGCTATGTCGAGTCCGTTATTGATCTTTTGCTCTGGATTTTGGCATCAATTCAGTTCCACTTTAGCTTGTTCAGGAGAGCAAAGAGGTAGAGTAGCATGAATATTTTTTGAAGAACTGTAATGTCAGTATTAGTAAGAGCATGTTTTTCAACAATTTATGTGCTTTGACAGCCTATGCACAAAAACTTAAAAATTACAGAGAAGATTATCACAGCTCCTGGAAGCAGATAATCTGCACCTTTTGGAATACACTTTGGAATACACAAAGCACATCTGAGGAATCAGTTTATAGCAGGACTGTTCTGTGTGTCACTAAGTAAAGTGCAGACAGAGGAGAATGTGAGAGAAGGCAGTATGAAACTGAAACCCAGTATGAACAAGAAGGGAAAAATTCAAATATTTCTACATCACTAGCATTACTGTTGACTTTCTATGTACTTTTTTCGCTGTGGTATATATTTCTTTCCCTGTATTTGACAGTTTTTCCTTGTCATAGGAGCTGTCTTTTAATTCACCCTTCACCTTCTGCTTCACGAAGAACCTGATTTTTCTACAGGATTTTTGTGGAATGCCCCAAATGAGCACTTCTGTTATATGTGAGCAAATGCATTTGTGTGTAGCAGCCCAAAGGGAGTTTTCATTGCCACTCATCCTCCTCAAGTCATTAATCTAACTGTTTGAAAAAGATCTTTCTGAGATGAGCCATGCAGCCAGTGTGCTATTACAGGAAAACTTAGAAATTTGGTGGGTAATATTGTTTTAGTGTTTTACTTTGGAGTAATAGTAAATGAACTGATATAAGTAGGGAAGTTCTTCTAGCTTATGAAGTTCCACTAACAGACTACTCTGAACATCAAAGCTGTTTTAGTATTTGGAGCAGGGGTGGAGACAGAGAGATAGATTTGAAAGACAGAAATCCTGCAAATAAAAATGACTTTTGACTAAATATGGGCCAAAATATAATAGTTCTGTTCAGACCTGGGGTACCAAACAATTGTGGTAAATATAAAGATGCAAAAATTTCTTTTATTTTTTCTTTATTTGTGTGATTCAATTAGGGTTGCTGGTTATTTTAAGTGACTAAATTAGTACACCATTAGAAAATCTTTGCCTGGGTTGAGAATAATTCTTTTTTTCATACATTTTCCATTAAAAATATGAATTTTCTTTTTCCATTTTCTTCCACAAAGAAACTAGTGTCTGCTATGTTGCAGTGAATTTGGAAAGCTGCATGCTTGTCAGTTAAAACAAAATATCACATTAGACATTCCTCCACCTTGCTGTAGAAGACAAATTGTTTAAAGAAACATTTCTTCAAGCCTCAGTTATCCAGCAAATAGTTGGATTGGGGGAAAAAATCAACAATGGTTGAAAGACTGATGTTAATTTTAAGTAGTAAAGAAATTCACTGTCCAATGAGTGCTTCCTTTACATTAATTCTAAAAGATGACATGCACTCATTTGAATTTAGATTTAGACAGCTGATGAAGGATAAGTGAAATAACCATAGCAAATAACAAAATTATGAGTAAAACACTAACAACATTAGTTTAGGGCAGAGTATGATATGACTGAAATAACACGAATTTCCTCAAGTTAGAATTTACTGCTTGCTGTAAATGCAGCTGTATTTTCTAATGAACACTATGACCTTCAAAGCTTTTTGATCAGGATATTTCTCATAATTACTCAAAAATTGTGTCTCAGAAGTCATCCTGCAGAAAGATCTTTCAGCCATGCTAAATACTCTGGTGGTTTAACTGCTTCCAGCCCTGACAGGTCATTGGTAATGCTCTGTTGGATTTGCTTGCAAGTTTTTTCCTTTTGTTTTTCCTGCTTGACTACCCTGGCTGGAGCCAATCACGTGAAGTATATGCCATTTTTCCATGTGCAAGTTTTTCTCAGGGCAGCTGGACAAGAGGGAAGAGGCAAATCAGGACAGATCCTTTCAGTGCTCTGATGGTGACCCACAAGGAGTTTGCCACGCAGTGTCCCTTGCCCAGCTGCCACAGAGCCCTCAGCAGGTGCTGCGAGGAGGGAGGATGACAGCGGTGTGATGGACGATCATCGTGCCTGTCACCTCTCCTCAGCACCACACTGCCTGCCATGTGCTTCTGCAACATTCAATCTAACACATGTGCATCAGCAAAGGATCCCTGCTGAATGACCTCTAGTGTGTTTATGAGCCTGTTGAACAACATGAATGGCACAGAGGGGACTGGGATCTGCTCTCTGAGTGTGAAATCCACATTTTCCAGTTTCTTTTCACCAGCTACATGCTCTACATTCCTGAAAATGTGTTAGAAACATAAATTGAACTGACAAAAGCAAAAGCTTTTGTAGCTTATAGCAAATTCAAAGTTTATGCTAAAGGCTCTAGTTTTGCATATTATATAAGAATTTATATTAATATTTTTAATAGAGTATCAACATCCTTAAAGAGTACTTGGATCCATCTCTTTATAAAAAAGATTAACAAAATGTAAATTGCATGGGAATTTAAAAGGACTGGAATAATCTGTGGATCCTGTTACACTCTTCTTCAAAGGGACTTATTCTAAGAGTTTCACATTTTGAAATGAATCCTGAAGTATATCTTTTTAGCCAAAAACCTTATAAAACCACTGTCAGATTAAAATAATTTATGTAGAAGGCCATCTAGGTCAGTTTTGATTTCTTCTGTAGATCCACAGACAAATTTCTAATCTTCAATGTCATCTAGTGCACTGGAAAGACAAATTCTGACACTAAAATGCTAATGATCCTGACCCTGCATACTTGTTGATTCTTGCTTATAATAGCAAAAAAATGATACATCCTGTACTAACCTGGAGATAAGCACTGGGTAAAAGCTAGGCATTTTTCTTATTTCACAATATGCAGCTCTGCTGAAAACCAGTAAATTTACCTACAGCCATTTTAGTAGAACATAAGAAGCTGCTTTACTGTTTTGAGAGTTTTCCTTAATATATGGGCTCCACAGGAACTCAGTAACAACATACAAAATGTATTGGAATTATATCACCAAGATATCCATACTTCTGCTTAAAAACATGATAGGTAAAAAAGTAAACAATGATTGTACATAAAGACAGGACTTAATTATTAATATAACTTAAAAGTTTAATCAGAAAGCCAGCCAACATCTAATTATAACAGAAAATTAAAAAAATAAAGAGCATAAAGAAAGGAGACTACCATTACTAAAAAAGCCCCAAACCAAAGTAAAAAAGCAAAACAACCCTCAATAACAGTACAGTTAGAAGTGTATCACACATTTCCTAGCTGCTAATGGTTTTGTTGAACCTTTCACTCTCCTTTGGGATCCTTCCACCTGTTATGGTACCATGTAGAAATCACCAGCACCCAAACTATTTCACAGGGAAGACTATGATGAAATTGTTGGTTTTTCTTCACTTTAGGATTTGCTGGGATAATATTTGTTTCTTTTTTAATGGTCTTTCACACATTGTTTCTCTTCATTGCTGTGCAAGTCCACAGTACATTAGAATTTACTACATTGTCATTCCCCCATCCCCCAATTTTATTCAGGTCTGCATTTCTTTAACTAACTGTTGATGAGCTGTTCATAGCCATGAGATCTCTGGTGCCAGGCTGTGATTCTGCTCTTATTCCACGCCACTAGTCCTCTGTACTGCTTGCTTTGCTTCCTCTTCTCAAGGACTCCACCAACACACCAGCCTTGTAATTCTCTACATTGCTTCATTGCATTAGGCTCACAAATATCTCATTCTATATAGAGCAACTACTTTTTACAATTGTATTTGAAACTGGTTATACCATAGGAAGACAAGCCATATTAAAACAAATTAAACATGGTTATCCAGTTATGAGAGAAAAGTACTGTTACAAGTAAACTAGGTCAAAGCAAAGTTGCAGGTAGATCAAGAAAAAGTCGTACAAAGTAAGCTTGACAAGCCATAGTCCTGAGGCCTCATAAACTCAGTACAGATCCTGTGGCCCATTTCTAGCAATGAAAATACTGTAATACTGAGCTACAGGCTAGGACACATAGTGCACATGTTAAAAATGCTGTAATAAAGCCACTGTACATCCTCTGTACCCTAGTTTAGAGACTAGTACCTGCATGATTGTAAGAAAATCTATTAAAGATTAGAAAGCACTATCTTAGCTGTAGGAGTACCTACAAATTTGCTTAAAGACTTTAAAAACACTAAAGTGAGGATAAAAAAATTTGGCTTTTTTTTTTTGTTTTCTACTACTATTCCTCTACTGTTTAAGGTTTATGGTTTAGTCTAAACAAAACCTTCTGAAAGAGAATGTATTGTGGAAACCCATGACAAAGTAAGTAATAGTTTCTGCAGTGATTCTGAAACTTTAACTTAGATAGCAAAAATTTGTTTCTGAGAAGTCTTTGCAAGCTGTCAATTCCACTTTAGAAGACATTATCCTTCTCAGTGTGATGGTTGGCTTCTCTAATGAGATTATATTTATTATAAGACTTTTCTAAAGTCTTATTCTCATGCTCTGGCTTATTTTTCTTTTTTGAACAGATTCTGAATCTTTAACCTTACCAACATTTAAAGTAATTGATTAATTTATTCTCATATTGAGATATTGCTCTCTAAGTTAAAAATATAGGCAACTGTTGCTTAATCTGAAGTGGATATACATTCCATATCCTTCAATACTTCTCTGAGAAGCATGCATTTATGTGATTGTATGTTACGTGGTGATTTCTTGTTCGTCTAAAGAGATATGGATCAGAAATCTGGCTTAAAGTTAAATGCATTACTAGACAGATATTAAAGGAATATCATATTCAAATGAGATATTTTAGTCTATTCTATAGGGCATCTTCCATACTTTTATTACTTAAATAGAATCCTTAGTAGGCTTCCCAAAATGTCCTGATTTCTTATTTTCTTGTTTTTTGAAAGGCAGTCTTTCTGTTACCTCTTTCTTGTTTGGTGAGCATCTAATTATGTCTTGTCTGTTTTACAGAATAATGTGTCTACTTGATGCATTTGTAAATTTGTAATAAGATGATAGGCTTTGTTTTAATTTAATTAAAGGTTATCAGATGGTTAAATCAAATTGCCTTTACAAAAATAAAATCTTCCTCTCTTAAAGGAGGAAAACCCAGTCTCAAAAGAAAACATTATGATTTCATTATTGCTATGCATTCTCAGACTTTCTGCTGTTAAATAAAACATCACTGAATAGGTAGTGCTGAAATGAATAAACCTCTATAATAACTGTTTTGTTAGAGCTAATATAACTGAAGGCATATCTGTACTTCAGCTGTAAATATCCGTATATTGAATTTTGAAAAAAAAATGCTAGAGAGAAAAAAAGCCAATATAAATTGATTGGAAAACCTGCTGGTGTTGCTTACATTCCTCAAATGATCAAATGAAACAATTTGAAGTTGTTTTCAAAACAGGCTTTTAATATAGCAAAAACAAACCCCCAAATATGCTTCTTTGCCTCTGATCATTGCTCAGCTGGATGTCCTACGTATGTCTTTTCTCTTTTATTCTTGAATGTCACTTATTTTTCCATCCCAGATATGATACAAAAATAGTTTATTCTTTCTGGCACAAATCTGTTTTTAGCTAGTGGAAGAATGTATTCCAGTCACACTTCTGTGCCCTCCTCATCCATCTAAATATGGCTGTAAACAGCATTAGAGAACTTCGTCAATTTATCTGGCAAAGATTTTTTATGGTCTATTTTCTAAAGGTTTGCTTAGTCTTAAGTATTCCTCAGCCATTTTTCTGAGTCTAAATGCTAGCTATTTTAGCTGTTTTGCTTTTCCTAATGAAAAAGTCTGTTTATTAGCAAACTTTTCCTCTTGATACTTCCATAATTTCCCTTATGCTTAGTGTTTACACTGTTAATAGGTAGAAGATGTAGTATTCGAAGTACAAAGGAGTATTAGAAGTCTGTATCTGTATCTCTTTTTACTCCTGTTTATTCCTTTTACCCTTTGTTTTGTCACTTCTTATAATTGATTCTAATTCTGTAGAATCTTTAAGTGAACAAATCACAGAATTCTTTCCCAAAATTTATCTCAATTTGCTGAAAAACACAAGTTCCCAGACAGCATTCTCCCTCCACAATAAAATCCTTGCATGAACAAGTGATGAAACCAACATGCTATGAATTTAGTTACTATGTCCCATATTCTTCTCCACTCTTCTATCCCTTTTTTCATGTCCACTTCCACTTTGTCCCTACATTTATTTCAGTGCCACTACTAGTGTAATATCTCTGTTGTGCCTAAACAGCTCTTCTAGCTCTTGCTATGGTATTTACCACCATTTAAATATGTGTTTAGCTGGTTAATAGGCAAAAGCTGCCATCGATGACTGAAAGAATGTAGTGATGAAGTGATGTAGTGATAAGCAGTGCATGGCCATGGACTGACCAACTGGTTGAGTTCTTTCCCTGAAAATGGACATTTACAGAGTCTTTGTAATCTACCTCGCCATCAATTTTCACACATTTTAAAGCAGTCTGGCTGTTTGTAATACCTCTTATTTTATTGCTTTCTTAAAACAACCAAAAACATTCAAACCAGGAAATGAAAATAAAAGAAGAGAAGAAAAGAAAAGAAA
>VXBC01007799.1:0-14153 GCA_013399945.1 Ploceus nigricollis | reverse complement strand
GCTGCCCGGAGCTGCCCGGAGCGGGGCCGGCTCCCCAGCCCGTGCCGCTGTTCGGGTGCCCGCGCTGGGCGCAGCCGCTCGCACCCGCCATGGCTCTGTCCTGCGTGCTGAGGCCACCGCGCTGCCACCTCCGCCCGCCGCCGCTCGCCCTGCTCAGCCCGCCCGCTCGGCACCGCAGCCTGGTGACAACCACAGCGGCAACGTGGGAAGGGAAGAAAAAGGCCAGGGTGAGCCGCAGCCTGCCAGAGCCTTCCTGGGAGGAGAGGTATGGCTTTTTCAAAATGACCAAACGTTCTTTCAAAGTAGCAAGCACCTAAAGCTGTGAACGTGGTGGGTTGGGGGGTTTACTTCCACCCGGTAGGAATAGAAGAGCCAGAGCTCAGCTCATTTGCCTGGAGTCTGGCCTGGGGAGGGGATAGTGGAGAAGACAAATGAAAAGTTCTGAAAGAAAGGAGCAGATCAGTTGCCATATTTGCAAGGAAAAAGTGATAGTCCATTTGATTTGCAGCCCTGGACCTCAGAGTAGTTGGCACTGGGTACTTTGGAAGCAGCTCCAAAAATCGTAGGTAAGCAATAGCTGCAACTTATCTAGCTGCAGGGTGGTGTTCTCCATGGGCTCAGAGACTCAGTTATGAGTGCTTGAACCATATCAGCCTCACCTCTTTTTGGGGAGTCTTTTTAGGGTATATGTGTCTTTTTTTTGTTTTTTTTTACCAGCTTTTATGTGTTTTGTTCTTGCTTGTTTTGCTTTGGATATGAGTAGTGGCAAGTTCTGAGGTTTATCTCTAAACTGCTTCTGTGTGGGTGGCCGGGTCAGTGAGTATGGGCAGCTTGAAATTCCCTCCTGCTACGCACAAACCTGTGCATTTCACTGTGGTTCCCTGGGAGTCTGGATGTTCACAGCCTGGTGCAGAGCTCACACCAGAACAGTCCTGCCCATGAAGTAGCTGATAGGGATGTTATGCCATAGGAATCAGGACTCAAATAGCTCTGGGCACTGCCTTGTGCTTTCCAGGTTAGCAAATGCAGTGACACCACTGTGGAGACTTCCCTACCAAGAGCAGCTACAGGTAAGATGTGTTTACACAGACTTTTCTCTGTTGTGTTGCCCCAACTGTCCCTCCTATCCCCTTGAGCAGTAGTCCTTAGCATCTTAATGCTGCAAACTGTTGAGACTCCATTTACTGCTGCTTTAATCCTGTTGTTGTGAAGGATAGAACTGGGAGGTTCCTTGTAGTACAACGGATGGGCATTTGCACAGTGATCCTGTCTTCAGTGGGACTGCTTTGCTTCACTGGGGCTTCAGGTTAGACAAAGTGTTCCAGGCCAGCATTTGGAGATCATAGACACAGCATTTTTCACTCTTTCTGTTTCTCCAAGCAGCTGTGGTTATGAAAAAGGCAGAGTTCCTCTGGGGCTATATTTTCACTTGCAGTTTTTCCCTCCTGCTGGACTCCTCAGAGGTGGGTGATGAAGAGCTGCCCACCATCGTGTGGTCCTGTGAGAGTGTTTCTGCCTTAGAACTCCTCTGCAGGTAAAGTATGAAAGCCAGAGGAAGATTTTGCAGACATTGGCATCTCGTCTTGAGGAGCTGGGCATAGATGTGCAGAAACCTGGTGGGCTCTGCTGTCCTCTGCAGCCTGTAGTCCCTTCGGTGAGTGTCCCATGGGAATGCTCTTCCCTCTGAGCCACCAACAGTCTCACTCAACAGCTCAAGAGTCTCATGGGGGCATCATTTGCTTGCAGAGAGTGTGTCTGAGTCAGTCCTTGCTAACTTGTGCTTTGCAGCTTGTGGCTGCCTGAGAGTGAAATAAGCCCAGTGCTTAGGAACCCTTTTTTTTGTGCCTAAGGCCTCCCTGTTAAACCTGTCACCACTGTCACAGAGAGCCACTTCTTGTCCCCAAGGGGCAGTACTGGGGTTCTTGTGCACAAGCTCTGTTTCTGTGTTTTGCCCATTCACATACATCTTCCCATGTTGGCAACAGACCAGGCTGGGGTTTGGCTTTCCTCCATTGCTTTTTCTTTTAATCCAAGGTTTTGCTTTTCCTTCTTTTCTCCCTCAGCCCATCATTAATGGCTACCGAAACAAATCAACTTTCTCTGTGAACCGAGGACCAGATGGGAACCCCAAAACTGTGGGGTTGTATGTAGGGACTGGCAGAGGTCAGTGCAGGACAAGAAACTCAGAGCAAACTGCTGGTATGGGCTGTGGAAATGGGGAAAGGTCTCTCCACAGTTTATCGTGTCAGATGCTGCAGTGGTTTACGTGCCCTGAACCAGAGCAATTAAATTCCTGTCCATCTCTCTACAGAAAGAAATATTGTCTGTGTGAAAGCCAACCATGTGGAGAACATACCCTCAAAACACAAACAAGTAGCCCAGGTAAATAAATAAGTTATGTCTGTTCCTCCACTGTGGAACAGAGAGACTGCAATAACTTTTACTTGGGAGAACACTGTAATTTTAATGATGCTGTGTTTTCAAGTCCATTTTCATGTTCTGAAAATCTTCATGCCTGATTCTAGTTGGTGGATAAATACTTTTATAAAAACTCACATGTCAATATTGCAGCCCATAAAGTGTCACGAGTAATGAAGTTAATCAAGTGACAATGAATTCCTGCCAATCTATTAAAATACATAAGAATTGCAAATTGAAATTATTAAAATGTGCTTTCAAGAGCCTGGAAAGAGCGTTCACCCAGTGTATTGAAATCAAACAGAAAAAGCAGACCACAGTGGTGGAAGGGCTGCCTGTCTGGGGGGCTAAGAGCAGGGCTGTTGTCTTCATGGTACTAAAGGTGACATTTCCCCTCCTCTCAGTGCTATGAGGAGTTCATCTGTCACTCCCCCCTGGACTCCTGCATCCTCTTCCATGAAGGTGGACACTGGCGAGAGCTCGTGGTTCGTACCACCCGCTGTGGCCACACCATGGCTATCATCACCTTCCACCCCCAGCAGCTGGGCCAGGTGAGCACATGGAGGACAGGGCAAGGGGCACATCTGGCTGAGCTGAGCCTGCTGGGTGTGTTGCTGGGGAGAGGGGTCTAATCAGGTTACCCAAAGAGGCAACTTTTCCTTTCTCACTCTTGACAGGAGGCACTGGCTACTCAGAAAGCATTGCTGAAGGAGTTCTTCACATGTGGGCCTGGAGCAGTCTGTGCCTTGACTTCACTTTATTTCCAAGAGAGGTAAATGCCTTGACAGGGGGAATGAGTAGAAACAAAGCCACCTCCTTCTTCTATCCTTTCTGATCAAATTCAAATTCCACCAGTTCAGGGAGTGCTGGAAGAGAATGACAGATGTTTGTATTCCTCTCGAAGATGTGGCTTTAAGATGGCCCCATCTTTTATTTTTCCAGACTTATTTGAACACGCTACCTCATGAGAATTATGAGTCTGGGAAACTTGAAGAAAAAACTTCCAGTGACTATTCCAAGACAGTAAATCACATTAGCAGCAAAACTGGGGAATAGACCTGAGGAATGCTGCCTTTTGCTAAGTCATTTTGATCCTTTTAATGAAATGTAGGCTGTGCAAGTCACATATCCCTTACAAAGAATCTAAGTGCTTTAATCTTGTTGAAAGGCTCACATGAAATATAAGTTGCTGGGGGGATGAACCATCCTCTGCTGCCCATGAGCACCCTGGGAATGGAAACCAGTTCCTCTCTGCTGCCTTCTAACAGCTGTTTTTTGTGTGATCTGCCAGCACCATGACACGCTGCTCCCACGAGCAGTCCCCCTACCAGCTCCTCCACGGAGCACCACACATCTTCGAAGAACTGCTTGGCCTGAAGTTCCGCATCTCTCCAGACGCCTTTTTCCAAGTCAACACGGCTGGAGCAGAGGTTCTGTACCAGGCAGTCGGGGAACTCTGCCAGGCTACTGGGGACACTGTCCTCCTTGACATCTGCTGTGGAACAGGTGGGGTCCTGGGCTCCCAGAGCTTTGCATTCCAGAGCAGATCCTCATTATGTAAAGGCCTGTTTCTTCAGCATAAATGTATGGAGTATTTTTGTTTCCTGTGTTTCCAGGCACAATTGGTCTCTCTCTGGCTCAGCAAGTGTCCAAAGTTATTGGTGTCGAGGTGGTGGAGAAGGCAATAGAGGATGCTGAGTGGAATGCAGCATTCAATGGTGAGTTCAAACTCACTGTGGCAAAACGTTTCAAACTAAATGCTGAAAAATCGGAGTAGAAGTGAGCAGAAGAACCCTAACCAGTTACCTTCACACAGCAAAGGGTGGTTCATGTTATACCTAACTCTTGGTGAGACTCAGTTCATGTGGTTGGTTTTTTGTTTCACAGGGATCTCAAACTGTGAGTTTCACAGTGGAAAGGCAGAGGCTGTGTTACCACAGCTCTTGGCATCGTGGGAGGATGCCCAACCGCTTGTTGCTGTGGTGAACCCTTCTCGGGCTGGCCTACGTGAGAGAAAATGCAATTTATTTTCATCTTGTAAACAGAGAGTTTTGAATAAGTTCTGTGAGACCTGTTATACTGGCTCCAAACCCTTTCCTTTCTTAGTCTTTGTTTCTTGTTGCTGACAGGAGCTATAATCCCATAAGTCTGCTGTGTTCAGTGCCTTCATCATGCTTTCTCTTTAGCTCTAATCTTTTTTCCATCTTTCACAGGCTCACACAATTATTTAAGAGAGAAGGGACCCCTGGAGGTCTGTGATGCAATCTCCCAACTATAGCAAGGCCAACTTCAGAGTTGTATGAGGTTGCATAGGGATATAAAGCCTAGCTGAGGTCTGAATGTGTCCAAGGGTGTATCCCCTCCCCTGAAAATGATTTTCCTAATATGTTTAATCAGTATTTTTCCTTGCTGCCATACATCTATTGCTTCTCATCCTCTTTTCATGCCCCTTTGAGAAGATTCTCAGTTATCTGTAATCCCCCATGAGATCCCTGAAGATAGTAAATGGATCTTTGCTTACCTTCTTTTCCCCAGGCTGAATAACACAGCCCTCAAACTGTCTCAGTGGTCACCCCTGGAGTGTGTACTGGGAAGTCACACACTGGTCCTGGTTCCCAGATGCACTCTCACAAGTGTGTGTGGAAGGTTTTATAAGCCTTTGCTTATTAACATTTTTTCTCTCATCCTCCATCCCCCTGGGAAGTAGAGAGACTTCTCCCATTGCTCTGCCCTGCCTGCCAAATTGGCTAAGCTATCAGCAGTGTGGGTCGCACCCGTGGCCTCCTGAGGGACTTCATCTGAGACAGAACATGGCAAAATATGCATCTGTATTTTTGACAGTTCTGTGATGCTGTGTAATCATTTCCTTCTGGAGAGCTCAGGGTGGTGGAGGGAAAGCAGGCTGCCTGTTTTTGCAGATTACAGGGTCGTACGAGCCATCCGGAACTGCAGGTCCATCCGCCGGCTGCTCTACATCTCCTGCAAGCCAGAGGGTGAAGCCATGAGGAACTTTCTCGAGTGAGCACTCTCTTCCTTTCTGTTGATCACAGTGACAGACCCTGTTAAGTCCAGACAAGACATCAGTGAGGAATAGAGAATAATTCAAACATGGCACAATGACATTGTGCATCCTTCTGAAAAAAAAAACGCATCTGGATGTGAGATACAGAGTCCATGGGGGTTCACTGCAGGAAGGTTGGCCCCTGCCAAGAAAGTGAAGCCAAGGGGATTTGTCACCTGCTTAGGGGTTAATCATGTAGCTTTATCTGGTCAGCCTTTAGCTGGGGTGGGGTAGACCCAGATGATAAATCTGTGTGCAGGCAGCCATAAGGGCAGTGCAAAACTGAAAACTGAGTGTCTTTCAGCTGGGATGGCTTGTGAGAAAAGGAGCTTTGAACTTGCCACTGACTCTTCAGCTTGTCCCTGAGGTTTTCAGAGCTGGTTGGGGATTCAGTATTGATGGTTCCACACCTCAGCCAGTGTCAGCTGCAGATTCTGAGGAATATTTGTCAAACACAATACCTCCTTTGTGGGTCCCCTTTGGATTGTGACACCAGTGGTGGGAAGGCTTCCGCTACTGGTCTAAAGGATGCTCTTTGCTTTCCACAGGCTGTGCTGCCCACCTGACCCACGGAAGAAGCTGGCAGGGGAGCCATTTGTCCCCATGCTGGCTATTCCTTTTGACATGTTTCCTCACACTGTTCATTGTGAGCTGGTGCTGCTGTTCACCCGCTGACAAGGAGGCAGAAATGAGCTCTGAGAGCTTAGGAAGCAACCTCCTCCTGTCCTGAAGAGCCAATGTAGTTAGGATTTTAACTTATTTTCTGTGAAGTTGTATAAAAATAAATAATTTTGGTTTTTCTCTTACTTTGGGTTGCCTAGCAACACTGTTCTGTAAAGAACTACTTCTACTTGGATTTCTGGGGTGAAAAGGTTCTCTGTAGCATTTCATCACCCTTCCTTCCCCTGCAAACCTTGGGCTGCTGGTTAAAGCAGTCTGGAAAAGACTCTCTCCCTGTGTTAAGGAATCTATAGCTTGGTGTTGGAGCTGCAAATTGTGCCCTGGATAGTGGGTAATTGCTGGAGCCCCAGGCGAGGAATGGGCACTGACCTTGTGCCTAACAAAGGACACAGGACTTCCAGCCCTGTCTGGGTGTGGATGGCTTCTCACCCACAAACTCTGCACAAACCAATGAACAATGAGAAGACACCAGACTCTAATTTTCCACTGGTCAGAGTGGTTGTGGGAGATTTGGGTTGGAAGAGTATGAAAGCCCAGGGATTCCTTCGTTGGGGTCTCTGCCCAGAGGAGGCACCAGCTTTGACAACGAGATTTTTCTATAAAATGAAGTGAAGGGAACAGATTTCAGTGTCTCTCTTTTCACATCTGCCTCCCCCTTCTCCACTAATGATTGCTGATGCCTAAATATCAAGTGCCCTGTGAAAATGTCAGCTGCAATATTTTTCTTCTTCAGGATGTTCTGCAATAGCTAATTAAAATTTTCCTTCTGTTTTGTATGTGTCCTTTTCTGCTCACAGTGTTATAGTTCTCCAGCTCTTCCAGAGATGGAGCTGCTGTAATGTGAAGGGGAGTCTAAATGAGCAGAGTTCCCTTGTGTTGTGTGAGTCCCAGAAGGTTTTGAATCAAGGCTGATAAACTCCCAAGGAAACTGGGAGAGTTGCCTGTATTTTTCAGACTTTTAATTCTAGACCTCAGATTTGAATAATATCGGCAACCAGTTCTCAAGCCATAGGGGCTCAAAATACATGTGTTTAGGAATTAAGAATTACTACACCATAAAGGGAGTAATGATGAGATTCCTGACAGGCATAGGAAATGTCACTCTTGCACTATCCCCTGAGTATAGGTTTTTACACACTGTTGCAGCCTCTTGCTTTCATTTTATACCAAAGGATGCAATATTGCAGCAGTTCTGTTTCGTGTAAGTATACCTTGGTTTCTCACTGTGAGATCTGAATAGATTTCTGCTAGGTTTTGGTCAAAAGGAAATTTGTTGCATTAATTGCAGGAGAGACAATGACTTTAAATCAGAAAGTAACAGGATCATAAAACATTTCCACTAGTCTCTGGATAGCTGAACATACAGGATAGGTTTTATCAGGGTGACAAAAGTGGCCTCACCTTCCCATTTGAGCATCAGGTTCCAGGAGAGCCACAGGGACAAAACATTTCTTTTTCTTTTCTGGTGCAAATAAATGAAGCAATATGTTGTTTGCTATGTATGAGCATCTGAATATCTGAAACTGAAAGCTCTCTATGTATGAGAGACCCCTGCCCACTTCTCCTCCACAGCATGTTACTCCCGTGCCCTCTGCTAACATGTCCTTGTTTTCCCACTAATTAATAACTGTGCTCTGCCTTTGGCTGCCATCCCACATCCCTAGAATTGACTCAGTTTCGGCTTTCTGTGGGTGATTTATGGAACACGCACGGAAACGAGAGGATGAGTTCCTCTTGCGCGCCAGTGCTAGAGCTGCCTGGCTCTGGCTGCAGGGCTTTAGGACCCAGGGGTTGCTGAGTGGAGGAGGCTGAATCCCCTCCCGCTGTCATCCTCCTGCCTCTGCAGCTTTATTCCTACAGCCTTCAATGGTGACGGACTCCCTCCCACCCGGGCTGGCAGCCAGAGCCACAAGGCCTCGCTAGGACCGGATCCCTGCGGCTCTATGGCATCTCCCAGGACCATCACCATTGTCGCCCTCTCGGTGGCCCTGGGGCTCTTCTTCGTCTTTATGGGGACGATCAAACTGACCCCCCGGCTCAGCAGGGATGCCTACAATGAGATGGTAAGTCGGGCAGCACGCAGGGAGGTGCTTTGGGGCTCTCCCGCCTTGCAGCAGGAGCAGTGGGGGACGCAGGGGGTGACTGCCCTGGAATCCCGAGCTAGGGCCAGGAGAGGGAAGAAGCTTATCTGACTCATTACTTGATAGACATGGAGAGAAGCCAATAATACGCAGTGCCCAGGACATCCTGGCAGCCCTCGCCTGGCTCCGGCTGAGCCGATCCACGGAGAAACCTCTGGTGGATAAGGATGGGGAGGGGAGGCAAGGAGGATGGGGTGGCACAGCACACACAGCCTGCAGAAGATGGGGGCACAAGGGTCTGTAAAAGCAAGGCCTGCAGGAGTGCCAGACATGCAGCAGGCAGGGACAGCTGATCCCCGAGGGGAAACCTATCCACTGGATGGGGGTGGGGAAAGCGGATGCCTGCTCTGGCAGATGTTCGTCCTCAAAATTCGATGCTTTAAAGCAAGGATAATGACACTGACTGTCCCCACCTCACCAGACTTGTGCAGGGATTAATTAATGATTGTGAACTGCTTTGAGATTCTTAGCTGGCAGAGGAAGGTATTATTACTAGTCTTATTATTCTCTTTGGCTGGGAAATGAGGCTCTCCCCCTCCTGCCTAAGAGAAGAGCGGTGAGGGGAGGACGGAGAAGTCACTGTGTGCATTTCTCACCTGGTGAACTGGTTTATGCTCCTCTCTGCTCAGGGCCAGCCCTGCTGCAGAGCTCTGCCAGCTGCGAGCTGCAGGCAGGTGGGGGACTGGCTGCCACATTTTGCTTCCTCATCTGTGTTTATTTATTCTCCTGCACACCCCCCTTCCCCCTGCCACTTCCCCAGTTATTTATTGTGGTGGTTGAAAAGATTAGTATAATTTTTGTGCCCTTAAAAAAAATAGTGCTGGAAGTTTCCAGCACATTCTGTTCTCTCCCTTTGCTCCACCTGCCCAGCTGCTTTTCCTTAGCTCTCAAATAACATCTGAATTGCAGTGCCTAGTCTGCAGCCCAGCACAGGGCTTTCACAGGAAAATCCCCAAGAAGTAACTCATGGGCAAGAGACACACGAGGTAAAACCCCTAGAAAACAAAGCTCTTAAGCTTCTGCTACAGAAAAAAGAAGCACAGAGACTTTAGGAGTGTTGCAAAATGCTTCCTCTGTAAAATATTTCACTTCTGTGTCCCCTTCTGCTTTATCAGGAGTCAGGCCTACAGGTAGGAATGATCTCTGGTTTTATAAAGCAGATATTACACAGCACCATTATTCTTCAGAGTCCATATTGTTATATATTCATGGCTCATTAGGCTCTCCTGCCTTTGCTGGGCTACATCCTGTGGTGGTCTGTCAGGTCATGCAGACAGTTAGGAAAAACCTGTCCTTGCTAATCCTTAAGGATGGCTTTTTGCCCCCAGCAAACAGAGAACCTTTGTTATCTACCTAAAACACCAAACTCGTAGTTTTTCATTTGACAAAAAACACATTAGCTTGCCTATTAAAATACTTAAAATACCAGAGTACTCTAGGACGTGCTTATAGTACATTTCTTAAAAATGTTGTATTTTTTCACAGCTGTTTAAAAATACTCTGCTCTGAGGTTTTAGTCACTGATGGTTTAAAATACATCCTTACAATGCAAACACTTGGAGTAAATGTGTCATGAGATCTTCAATTATTTTGTAGCAAAAATGACAATGCTGGATATTTTTTAACCACCTGTGAAGCATCAGATCCTCTCAAAAGGAAGCATCAAAATCTATGGAGACGTGGGGAAGTTCTGTATGCCTGTAATGTAGGTTTCCAAAATTGTATGGAAGTAAATCTACAGTCTGGTCAGTGCCTGTGAGAGCTGAACAATCCTGTAAGTGAGATTTGGCTTCCATTTCCCTCACACTGAAAACAGAGAACACAATGGCAAGAATGTCTTCAGGGATATTATCCTCAAGTATAAGTGGAAATAATTTCAGTGTCTCACACTGAATATAGGAGCCTTATTAAAAAATATATATATATAAAGGAAATACTTGATTGCAAAACAAAAAGAGGAAAAAAAAAAAACCCAGACAAAACAGGGAGGCCACCAGCACCTAATGTTCAAATGCAAGAACCTGGACATGTGTAAGGACAAAGGTTGCTTCTTTCCCCAAAAGAATGAGGCAGCTGTGTAAGCAGGCTGAGTCTTGCAGCTTACACTGCTTCTAAATCCAGCATAAACCAGGGAGCAAATAATGTCAAATGTCAGCTTGCTTTTATCTGAAAAAAGAAAGGATCATAAAGGTATGTAAGCACAGGACAGGACTGGTGAATCTCAGCTTTGATGTTTAGTCCCACCCTAAGCCTGCACTGCCCATAACTACTGTAAGTTGCTTTGGAGTAGAAAGAGAGTTTTATTTACTTGCTGTTCTTTGGCTTTGCAGGGATTGGATGTATTAGTCAATTTTAAAGCACAAGGTACTCTTAGAAAGAGGTTTGTTTGTTTTAATAACAGCAATTGGAACCTCAGATTTCAGGGTAAGATACACCTACCCTGGTTGTAGTTCCAAAGATGGATGAGAGGTTGCAGAACTGTTTTCCAGTGAGGAGACAACAGCTTAGAAAGGGGGAATTGCAGACTGATGGTTTAATATACCCCAAAACAGAAGCTTTACAGATTGGATATTGTGCCAGAGGGGTCTGTGATGATTGAAATAATTTTTAGGTCATGTTGCACATCAATCTGTTTCAATGGAAGTCACCTTTGCCTTCACTTCCTCACATGATGTCCTTGGCTGCTTGATTCCAGAAGCGAGCATACAAAAGTTACGTGCGGGCCCTGCCCATGCTCAAGAAGATGGGAGTCAGCTCCATCCTCCTCCGCAAGAGCATCGGCGCCCTGGAAGTGGCATGCGGCATTGTCATGACACTGGTGCCCGGTCGCCCCAAGGACGTGGCCAACTTCCTGCTCCTCCTCCTCGTGCTGGCTGTGCTCTTCTTCCACCAGCTCGTGGGGGACCCCCTCAAGCGTTACGCCCACGCCCTGGTCTTTGGGATCCTGCTCACCTGCCGCCTGCTGATCGCTCGCCAGCCCGAGGAGCTGCCGCCGGAGAAGAGGATGCTGTCAGTGAACGGGGATGAGCAGCCACTCATCCATGAAGCAGCTCCCGAGAAAGGCAAAGTGAAGGTATCCTAGTTGAGTGCATGTGAGGAAACACGGACCCTCGAGGCAGCTCTCTGCAAAATCACCCAGAAAATTTGGTTTTTATTTACCAACTTGCATTTTTTTTTGTCTGTCTAAATAAAGTTGCACTTGGGGTCTGAGAGATACAAGGTATGTCTACACTGTAGTCTTGCTTTTGCTGCTGCCCTGTAATGTAGAAAAACACAAGCTAGCTTCCACAGGGACAGCTTGGAGGCAGTCAGCAACCTGGCTGGAGCAGTGCTGACCTCAGCAGGAGCTGCAAAACCAGCCTGAGACCCTGGGCAGAGACCTGTGCAGGCACTCAGGCCACCCTGGCACTGCTGCAGTGGGGAGATCGGTCCTGAGCACCAGCCCTGAGCCCCACGGCAGGAGAGCTGGCTTGGGTGCTGCTGCTGCCCGGAACAGAGGCTGGGCAGGCCATGACCAGTGTCCCTGTGCAGCTCCACACACACATCTGCATTTCCCTTTCCATGGTCAAGGCGTAAAAGGGACCCTGTTACCAAAAAAGTGCTTTTTGTTGTGTTGGAGAGAGGGATTCCTTGGGCTTTGCTGCCTCTGTGCCCAGTCCTTTCTATGGAATGATTATCCAGAGAAAACATGGGATGCTCTGTTTACATCTTTGATTTCCGTGCAGAGGCTCCAAAACTGGGACAATGGCCTGATAACAGTAGTTTTTTGCCTGCTTCACATGAGGCAGTGGCACCTCTTTACCCTTCTGGGCAGAGAGTCAGGGTGCCTGGAGAGGGGATGGGGAGTGGAACTGCCCAAAGAACTCCAAAGTATCTCTCTGATGTTGGCAAGTAGCATTGTGCTCCCCAGTTCCCTGCAAGTTCCTTTCCCCTCCCTGCCCCAGCTACTGTGACTTTATAGAATTGCTGTTTATTTCTGGTAGATGAGGGTCTGAACAATTGCAGGTACCTCACTGCTCATCCCACATACAGCCTCAGTGAGCTGGGGTAAGTCCTGTTACCAGAGCCTGAATCCCTGTGTCGTATCTGAAATATTAGAGTGTCATAAGGAGCATGTGTTACTTCTGAAATTTGTCTGGTTTTCTTAATGTTTGTCTGTTCTCAGTTTTTCCTTTTTTTTTTTTTTTTCTTAATTAGTCACAAAAATAAACTTTTTGAAATTTGGAGAAAAATGTCTTTACAGAAACAAATTTCTTATTTGAAAGACGTGTCTGAAAACATTTCCCTCTGGTCAAACACTCCACCTAAAATGGGCAGAATCATGTCAGGCAATTTGAGAGACAAGGTGATGCAGAGTGGAAGGAGTGGAAGTCAGATAAACTCTACTTGGTTATATATTAATAACCACACATATTTAAAAGAGACATTTGGGTATTTTACTGAAGCAGNTGCTGAAAAAGCCTCCTCCCAGAGCTCCAGTGGGACTAAATCTCTCTTATCAGATGTGCACCCTGAGCAAAGGAACCAGCAGGCCACCTCTGATAGACAATCTCATCTTCACAGACTATCTCAAGGTCATCCAAAATATATACACAGAATTCCCTTACTTCCCAAAAGACGCTTTAACTACCATGCCCTGACTGGTGTTATTAATTGTGTTTTAATTCAAAACCAAATAAAAATACTACCAACTCAACCACACCGTGCTGTGCATTCCCACACAACTGAAATGCTGCAGCCCTTTCACCTGGGCATCCAGCCCAGGAAACCTTTGGGAACAATTGTTGTGTTTATCTTTTGTAACTTTCCTCGCTGAAGCTGATAATAATAAAGCATCCCATGGAGCAAAGCCTATCTCCGTAAAAGCTTCAGACTGTTCAGTGACTAAAAACCCCCTTTTTTCACATTTGCATGGATATGAACAACTGACCGGCAGCAGTGGCTGCACGTTCTTTGTTACAGAGCGAGACAACTCATCTTGGAGCCCAGTAACAAGAATTCTGTATTTATCTTAGCGGGCTGACCTCTATCACTGCCCCTCAGCATTAAACAGCTATTTTCGGACACTTCCAGCCATCTGTGCTCGCTGGAAGTGACAAGAACAGATCCACTCCTTCTCTAAGACCTCGATGCTAATTTACTCTTCCTTTTTTTTTCTTTAATTCTTTCTTTCTGTTTATTCTCCCATGCGCTTTTCTCTCTTATCTCCACGCCCCTCATTTCATTCCGGTCAGCCTCAGGGTTACTGCCTCGCTTTGTACGTGCCTTTTTTCCCCGCCTCTCTTTTATAAAACGTAACCTTAGGCTGACGTTCCCAGCCCGATGGATGAGGACACACCTGAGGGGAGGGCCTCCTTCCCCTCACGGGGAAGTCCCGCCCCGCACGCACCGCGCATGCGCAGAGGCGCCGGCGCAGGACGGGCGGAAGCACCGTCGTCATTCCCGCCCACCGCGCGCTGTATTGGCGCTGCGCATGCGCAGCTGGGAGGGAGGGCGGAACCACGCCAGGCAGGCGGTCAGTGCGCATGTGCGGGGCGGTGGCGGCGGTGTTTGAAAGCGGGGACGGTTGGAGCTGGCGGGAGGTGGCCCCGGAGGGTCAGCGGCCGTGGGAAGGGGCGATCAGTGCCGAGGGCAGCCGGCGGGCTAACTGCCCTGGAATGGTCAGTGCTCGTAGGGGGGAGTGGTCAGTGGTGCCCCGAGCACAAGTGCGGTTAATGGTCGTGCGATGGTGAGCGGCGGGAAGGTCAGTCGCCGTGGCAGCGGGGGTCGGTGCCCAGGGAGGGTCAGTTGCCCCTGAATGGTCAGTGGCCATGGGAGGGCGTGGTCAGTGACTTTCCCCGGCCCGGCTCCCC
>VXBC01007781.1:390912-415461 GCA_013399945.1 Ploceus nigricollis | reverse complement strand
ATATATATATAGAGCACATTTCATTACACTTATATAAAAGTTCTTGACTTACCAAGAGGTCAAAGGAGATTTTATCTCAGCATCTTTTCCAGTTCACAGTATTATCTCCTATTCCACAGGACATGGTGACGTGGCTGCATAAGGTTCTCGTGTAGATTGGTTCTGCATTTCAGACATATGGGTAAAACTGACACAGAATTTTAAAGGCAAAGTTTTCAGAAGTATATTAAGAGCTTAAAATTAAATAAGAAGTTGCTCCCTATGTTGTCCTATACTGACACTTATTATTTAATTAACTTTTACAATGACTCACTATATGATATTTACAGTACTATACCATAGCTTTCTAAGATCTTGATACTGGCATAAAGGAAAAGAATCAATTATGTAACTTGGAATCAGAATTTAATCCTTTCCTTGCAAGATACTGAGACAGGAGACAGCACCATTGCTTAATCAATTGCACAACAGAAGGGCATGCAGGAACCTAGATTTTCTTTCCAGAACTGCCACTGGATTGAGGGTGACCTTCATCAAATACTCTTTCTACTCTGTAAAATCTAACTATAAATTCTCCTTCTAAAGACATTTGAAATGAGAAAGTACTGTTAAGTACCCTAGATTTGATGCCAATTCCTTACAACAGTAAGTGAAATAAGAGTTAAACTAATTTAAGGGAGACTTTATTAACTAGAAAGATTATGAGCTTGTCAAAGAGATATTAATTAAAGTCTGGGGATTGCTTGCCAGTGTCATTCTAAATTAATTGCTAATAGGTTACTCTTAAAAGTGGAGTGCAGCTGCAAGAACATCAGGCTGAAAGGAAACTCAATTTTGTTTATCATACATTTTTACTTTGTTTAGCAAAAGATTTCTAAATACCAAAGAAACCTGAAACTGTTTCTGGCAAGGATATTTTTGATTACAAAAGTATTTCTATAATCCAAATGGCAGGATTCACACACTTACTATAGAACTTTCTACACTTTTCTCTCTTTTTGCAAATTTCTGATGATATAAAAACCTTTAGGACTGTATCTTACATGTCTTTTAAGAGGCAAAGAAGCCAAAAAAAAACTAACATAAAGTTAGCAGCAGTTCTAGTGACCCCCAAATCATGTGTGGTTGGTATCATGCTCTTTGGGGATAATATTACCCATGAGACCAATTCAGAAGAGGCCAGGGATTTCAAGGCTTCCAGTTTATGGTTAATGTGAGGCCATAGGGTGGGCACAGGGGTAGGAACTGTTTCATGCCCACTTCTGTCCCTATTTACAGGCTATGTGTTGTAGCTTTCTGTGTATGAGTTCTGCTACTTTGTCTCACAGAAATTAGTGCTTCAGGAGGACAGGCAGTTCTAGGCTGTATTCTGATCTGAATTAAACCGGGGGATTTCTTTGAAGACAATATAGCTACACTGGTGGAAAATGTGGGAAAATAGAACCTGAAGAGTGCAATCCCTGCTAGCAGGCTGAGGCCGTTCTGGCAAAAGGCCTGCCCTACACTGAGCTCCCTTCCCTGCCTGTGATTAAGACTCCCCTGCTTCTGATCTTGGGCAATACTTAGCCAGGCTCCCCTTGCAGTCTGGGCATGCAGAGGGCTTCTGCAGGTACTTGCTTTTCCATTCAATGGTAGTGAGCTGCCACCCATGATATAGAAAAAATGTACCCCACTGAATATCTGTTGAGCCATTTATTTTGTTATTTTATGCTATCTGATAATACAAGCGTTTTCACCAGTCCCTGGTTTAAACAAAACCACAGATCATTATTTTAAAGGAAGTTGGAGAGCTCTGTGCCACCTCATACAGAAATTTTTGGAAGAGTAGGAATTCAGTGAAAGTACTTATCTTTTATAGAGCTCCGTTACCAAAGAAGAAAGTGACAAACTGTTATCTTTTTTATTCCTACAGCTTCAATTTTAAAATATAAAAGCCATGACTATGTATAATTCTGCTTATTCAGGTATGTTAAATCCTGACACCCCCAATCTGCTCAAAAAGCAGAGTTGGGGCTTTGTGGAAATCAGTGACAAAAATTACAATTGATCTTAAAAGATGTCAAAATTGTGCCAAAGTGTTTTGGGATTTGACCCCAGAAAATAGGAATATGATTTACACCTTCCCATATTGATCCTTCTGTTCAGACAGTCATGATCTTCATCACTTCAGTGCTTTGGCTTTTATTTTGGATGCTGTGATTTTAGCAGTGTAAATATGAAGTAAAATGTATATATGGTACGTTGAAGTGCTGATGACTATTCTGTTTAATGGCTTGAGAATACAGCTAACACAGCTGTCTCCATATTGCTTGTGAACAGAAGTCCTCTTCTCTTGGCTTCACAAAATTACATGACAAAGTACTACTATTAACTTTCAAAATTCTTTAATATCCTAATTAAAAGTCAGTTTCCTAATACTTACAAAACCATCTCAGGAAAGAGGGACATAGTACTGCTACATTAATTGTCCCATTTGAAACATCCAGACTCTAAACCTATGGCTTCAAAACCTCCAGCAGAATTTACCAGACAGTTCTGTTCAATACTGCCATGACCAATTTCATAGCATTTTTCTTAAGGGGGATTTGAACCATGGCCTGAAGTTTCCCTTCCTGTCTGGTCATCTATTTATCCCTAAGCCACTACTTTTCTACTTGTACACACATATACTTGTGGTTTTCATAGCTGGTATGTGCAGAATGTGACATGTGGAACCAAGCAGGGGGAGCACCAGCAGTTGGAGAAATCTTGATGACAGAAACTTTAAGGAGTGAAGTACAAAGTGTTCCTTGGAAATGAGATAAGCTGTAATGATGGAATAACTTCCTGTGTGCCATGTTTGAAGACTCCATACTTGATATTGCTTTGAGAAGAAGAGCACCTGTAGTGCACCATGTTGTGACTCTTGTTTGCACAACGCACAATGAATTGACAACAGAGTAAGTCTTGTAACAATACCATAAAAAACCATAGCTGTGCTTACTGATCATGATGTAATTAAGTAATATACACACACTGCAAGGTGGATGCCGTGCAGTGTCTGGTTGGTTTCAGGATTCTTCTAGATCCTATGGACAAGGAAGTGGCATGATTCACAGACTGAGCTCAGAACAGCTCTAGCACCCTGGCTACATGGAAGCTGGCAACTGATTGTCATGAAGAAAAGTTACGAAGTTTCTTAATATTAAAAGAGTGTTTAAAAAGAAGGGTCAGAGAAAACACAGTTAATATGTCCATATTGTCCTACCATGAAATTATTTTGAACAATTGCCAAACAAATTGCTAAACCTATACAAACTGTCAGGTTTATAGATACATCATAACACAGATTCATGAGAAGTCTTACTTTACTTGATGCTCCAATTCAAGATTTCCAGGCATTCCATCTAATCTTCTAATCCAATAATCCTAACATCCAGCAATTAAAGAATGTTTTGACAAAGCATCCTGAGGCTCATTCCTCTAATTATGCTGCACAGTTTAGGCTCACTGACTTCAAATAGTCAGGTTTACCCACGTACAATATGCATTCATTGTGTCTGGATTCACTGGAATCACAGACGCTTCTGCAGAACTCAGCCTATTGACATCTTCGTCCAAACTGAGACTAAATCAAGAAAAAGGAAATTCTGTTTCCTTGTTGAGAGTTAATGCAATTATGCCTCTAACACAAAGCCATAACCAAAACCCCACAATCTTTCAAAAAACCCCAGAATTTAATAAGAAGCTTTTAGAAATCCCTCTTATTCTGCCATGTGTGTTGGATTTCTCCTTAATATCTGCCCTTTTGCTGGTTTCCTATCAGAAGGTACAGGTCTGATGATTCAGTGAGACTGTAGGTACACAGTTTGTGATAATTGGGAATGGGGCTGCAGCTCATCCCCAATGGGCTACAACTGTGTAGGTCAGGTGAACTGTATTGACAGCAATGAGCCATGGAGTACCCAGGGGCACTGACCAACCACCAAAGGGAACAGAGGGCACACAGGTGCAGTGCATGAACATGAGGGGTATGAAAGGTTGGGCTAAAGAACAAAGTAGGGCAGATGCTTGCAGCCTTCTGAAGTGGCATGGTGCTACTCTCTATGGGCAGAGGCCTGAAGCCTTCTGATGTGGTATGGTGTTACTGTGTATGGGTGAATGCTTAAAGCCTGCTGAAATTGTATGGGGATGTTCTGTGTATTGTGGCTGTCTCAACTGTGACAAGAGACATTAAATGTACTAAAGTCATGGAGAAATCGGAAACTTCAGTTATGCAGGGAATGTATATTATGTGTTGTTTAAGATAATAATGGAGTGTATAGGGTTTGCCCCAGAAGCTGGAAGAGGAATTAAATGATACACTGAAGCTGTTGTAGTAGAAACACAGAATCATAGAATCATTTAACTTGGAAAAGACCTTTGAGATCATTGGGTCCAACCAAGCTGTCTTTTCAGAATTCTGAACTGGACTCAGGTTAAGTACGAAGTCTGCACTATCAGTCTGATACAGCATGTGTCTCCAGTAAAGTACTATTTTGCTAGCAAAACAAACTACAATATTATCTTTGTAAGTTCTGTTGACCTTCAACCTGGTAAGAAGATAAAATGTTAAAAAAGCACGGAAGTAGACAAGAGTGGTTTTCACAAGTGGAACCTTTGTAATATCTGTATCTGTGTGAAGGGAAGGCTTGGATTGTTTGTTGTTTGTTTTGAGGATTTAGGAGGGTAATGAACAAAGCATTTAAAAGAGACAAAGATATGCAGCTTTTTCCTTCTCCCAACAATCTCAAGGAATTGAATCCACTGGCTGCCTGGAGTTTGTTCTTATAATCCCTCCCTTAACCCTTTCACTTAGTGAGCCCTCAATTTTCCCTTAGATGCAACTACAGTTTGCTTGTGTCTGTGCCCAGATTCTTCATTCATTTTTATACTGGGCAAGAGTCCTTCTCTGTAGTGTTTGGTTCCTTTTACGTGCATTAGTCTATTCTCAGACCACATCTAGCTTTTCCAGTGTGGGCAGCATTATTACCAAAAATACAGAGTACAGTGACATTAGTCAACTGATCACATTGAATCATTCTTATTTTCCAAATGACCTCCCATAACTTCCCAGATTTATAATTTTTCTCTTGGTTTGGTATGTGGTTTTCACAATCCTTAAGCCAGAAGCTAAGGGGTTAAGGGATTTTTAATAATATATATATTGTACAGAGTGAGATGAAAGCCATGGCTCAACAAAGTCTTGCTTAACATGGTTATTAGCATCAAACACTCATTCTAAAGAGGTGTTGCTATGCACCTGCTATTTTAATTCGTATTAGGTTTATTAAAATCAAAACCAAGTGTCAGACTAGAAACAGAGCAGTGCTATGATCTGCTAGAAGACATAAAATATAGACAGATTATGAAGTCTGATATGTCTACTGAGTAATGTCTTCATTTAGACTATTCTTTCTGTGTAAAATTTTTAGGTAATATCCTCAGCAGAGATAACTGGCACTGAAGCCACACTGTTTTTATCAGCAAGATCTGGATCCCTTTTATCTTGCATAAAACATGAATTACTAGCTTTTATGCAGTTGTCTTGCCCACTGTGGCTCTCTAAAGAAGAGGTGTGAAGGAAATAGTATTTGCAAGGAAAAGGTGAAAAGCATTTTCCTCTTGCAAGGCACCCACCCTCGAGCACTCTTCACAACAGGATACTGAGCTAGATGGGCTTTTGGGCTGACCCAGCCCTTAACTTCTAATTCCCCCCTGTCACCTGGAACAAAACCTGTTGTTACTCTTTTGCTTCTAGTCCTGGTCAGACAGAACCAGGGAAGCAAATGACTGTACTGCAGTAACTACTAAACAGTAACAGGGAACAAACATTTTGTGTGAAGCACTGAAATGGATCTTGTCTGCCAGAATTCTCACTACCAAGTGAGAAGTTGGTAGACATTGGTATGCTTTGGATTTCTCTGCCAACAGGAGAATTGTGCATTTTTAATTATAGAGTGGGGTACACAGTTTGCCAACTGGACACTTAAAATACTGATCAGGAGTTATTCCAAGAAGTACAGACTGCCTGTTGGAATTGTATCTTGCAATGCTGCTGACATCCTGCTCTGTGTCCTAGAATACGAGATAAGATTATGTACTACCTCAGCTAGGAAAGATGAAAAAGAAAACATTGCTTGTCAATAGACATGGATGAAACTGTTTCTCAGAAATCAGGTGACCTGAAACTCTGCTATAGCAACTCTAAGTCTTCAAGATTGCATTAATTTTCATAATTTGAACAGCACATTAATAAAGAATTTTAAAGACTTAAGATGAGTAAAGAAGATATTTAGAAAGTACAGAAGTATCAACCAAGCCTGGGGATCTAAGAGAGGCTTAATTGCAATGAGAAAAGGAATAAAATGTCAAAGTATACATACAGAATACTCTGGCAGTATCTGTAACTACTTAGTGAAAAAACTGAATAGATCAGATCTTCTTTCCAAGTCTAGAGATTTTTTAGTACACAGATGGCCTAGAATTCAGTGGAAACAAAAGTATCACATCATAAGTCAGTTGTTTAACATATTCTGTGTTTATATAAACTATGAGTAGACACAGCATTACTGTAATACCATGGTTGAGCAATCAGGCACTCAGGGGTCAGAAAATGCAGCATAGGTCAAACCACAATCATAATTCTCCTCTTTTCTTGCTTATGCATGAAAATATGAGTCTGGATGTTCCACTGACTTGTATCAGGGAGCCTGAGTGAACCCATAGGGTTTAACAGCCCTGACCAGCCTTACCTGGGGCCTCTACCCGCACCCCTGCCCATGGGCTCAGGGGCTTCATTTAAGCTCAGCCATGCATGTTTAGCCTCTGCCTGAGCTACATCTTAGGTGTGCCTGTGTTTGGCCATCGACCCTGCTGATCGGATCATGAGCTGAGCTGATTTCCCAGCTTCCTTTCACATGTAGAGTCCTGACTGATGGTTCCTGGGCTGACCCTCCCTGTAGACTGCCTGCCCTGATGCTGCACCTGCTTTGCCACCGCAAACTCACCTGGTTCTTGGATTTTGCTTGACCCCTGCTGCCTTCCCTAGTCTCTTGTGGTGGTGTTGTGGGAGGGAGCTCTGGTTGATAAGGCCTCTACCATGCTGGCTGTAATATCATGTTTGGCTTCTTTGGTGGGAGCCAGCCCCTGCAGTTATCTGACCACTTTATCTTACCATTTCTATTTTTTAAGAGGGAGAGTGTGACTTTTCTTATAAAGTCCTACTTCTCTAGTAAAACTTGAAGGCTAAGTCTGCATTCAGATTTAGCAGCTACAGACTACCGGTTAAAACATGAAATTCAGTTATAAAATCTTACAACTACTGCAACAGTATGGTAACATAATACTAATGAATTGTATATTGAAACAAATTTAGGTGTACATTTTATAAGAGATTTTGCAAACCCATTTTTATTGGCCACTAAAATTTGTCTCTCTTTTTGAATTTGTTTTCAAAACTTCTAGATTTCAGTTATGAAAACTAGGATTTCCTTTAACAACAAAAAAAATTAATTATTTGGAGATTGTTTATAAAGTTGTGTCAAAAATACAGGAGTGTTCCACCTCTGCTATTACTTTTTCTAAGATCAACAGTTCCATAGAAAATATTGAGAGAAGGCTGGAGCTGTCTCAAACTGGCAAAGTGGTGCATGTTTCTGGACTTCAGGGGTTTTAAAGAGAAGAGGTGAAAACTTCTGGCATCTTAGAATTTGGTGGCTCCTGTTGATTTCAGGGGAAACAACATCTTGCTCAATGGCTAAAAGAGTGAGACTATTCTGTTGAATGAAACATTTCCAGAGACAAAATAAAATAAATAATAAGAAGGAAAAAAGTTGGGAGATGGCTCTTGGAAAGATTTACAATGCACAAGAGAAGCCTAACTGACAAAAGAGATAGTGCTCAAAGGCATTCTCATGGACAAAATATGTGCTTACTTTTCAAAGCCAAGGAAACTTCAAGTACTTAAGGGTGGGGGTGTGTGCATGTGTGGAGATCTTAACCTGTTGCATGTTAGAAAACAACAATCAGTGGCTTTGGAACTGGAAAAACTAAGGCCTGTACCTAAGCAGTCTCTAGTCTGTTAATGTTCATTTGCCAGTTTCAAGATGAAATTGCAAGGACTTTTTCAGAGTTGGAGAAATTTGAAGTCAGAAGAGATTGGGGGGGGGGGGGGGGGGGGGGAGCATTAGATGGGGAAAAAACAGTCTTTTGAAGTTTTGTATGCAAGGCAAGATCTGGATTTGTGCCTTTAAAGCAAACCTTCCTGATGTTACAAATTCAAAAAAAACTCATTGTGGCCAAAAGCCACATGGCATGCACTTATCTTTGAGAGGAAGGGGGAGGGAGAACAGTTCACAAGCAGGAAATGGCTTCCAGGTGTCTCTCTACTCCAGTGCACAACTTGATCACTACAAACCAGCGATGCCAGGTTTAGTAGTCCCAGCTGTCTTGCTTCTTCTCAGGGATTTGGACTAATCATGCATTATCACAGCCTTTCTGCTGGTGACACAGCATAACCCTGGCTCTGGAGCTATGCTTGAACAGCTTACAGGCTGTGGGTGATTGAAAAAGTTACAGGTAGTCCTTCTCAATCAAGTACAAGCATGTGGAAATAAGCAGGGTACGTATACCTCAGTCTGTGTAGGCACTCAGGCCCATGTGCGCAGAAATTCAAACCACATCTGTTCCTGGAACTGGACAACAAAATCAGTTACTCTGCTGCTTGCTGTGCTGTGGAAGGAAATAACTGAATGTGGCACTCTCTTTCCATCACTGAGCTCTGTACAGCTGGCAAAGAGGGAGGAAAAGACACATTTAATTTCTTCTACCTCCATGTTGGTTTCAGGTTTTTCCCTCCCTTCTTTCAACAGCAGAAACACTTCTTTGTTGGGTATTACTCTTTCATTGTACAAATGTGGTCGGAGGAGCTTTACAAAGCCTCATCCCACCTTGTTAGTAAAGAATATAACAAAAAATTAATTAGCTTATATCTGACAGAAAGGAAAGTTAGTTTTAAGGAGTACTGTTTAAACATTCTTTTGGCCTTTTCCTCAGGCAGAAGTTTGAAATTGTAGCATTAAGCTGACAGAAGAGTGCTGCTATCCATTCTACTCTACTATTTACATCAGTAGGAGATCATGGTGGGCAGAGCGGTGTCCTTTTATTCAGCAGTGCAGTGTATTTCCCAACTGGGTAACTCTACTGTTTTCTGGTTAACCAGAATAAATTTAATATTCAACAGGGAATGTGACATCTTGAGGAGGAAAAAGGAATAATAAAGAAAACTAACAGTAATTTTATTTTGATTGAGTATATTGTGTCACAAAATAGTGATCATTTACTTGGCTACAGAAGCAATGAATATTTGCATTCTCAGTTCTGGTGAAAGCTTCTCCATTGCTTCCCCAAGAGATACTGTTTTCACTGTGCTCTCTGGAGGACCATTTTGAACAAAACTCTTGAAGTTTGCATTCAAATATAAAATTTTTTGTGACTATTTCCCTTTTAAAGATGAATGAAAATATAGCAAGCAGTTCCTTGGTGTGGAAAAGACTGTACATAATGGCAATTTTCTCAAGGTACAAGAGCAGTTCCCCCAAGCCAATGGAAGAACAGATTAGTGAAAAACTTAATGAAGTAAATATTAGCCAAAAGCAGTCTGAAGTGCAGGAATTAGCACTGTACTTTCATGGCAGTGCAAAAGGTGAGATGGATGGTATGACACCAGCCAGCAGCAGCCACAGTCACACACACTCTGCCTGTAGCAGTGCACTGGCAGTTGTTACAAGCCTGTATTGTGGCTTATGAACAACGCTGTAATGTGACAGGTTGCATTATACTGGGCACATAAGGAGCCAAGCCACCACCTTCTCTCCTTCTCTGTCTTTGTTTTCTGACAGTAACAAACACCCTAATGATAAATGCTCCTACATCATGGTGTGCTGGGTCTATCAGCACTCAATATTCAGTTGATGATTTCATGAAGCCTTGAGATATTTTCACAGACGTGTAGGGTCATGCTTTTGTTTTTCTTGTCCCACTATTTAATACTGTAAGATTTAAACTCTATTTCTCAGTGTGTGAGAAACCCTAAAAAGCTTTAGGCTGTAATCCACAAATTCTATTGTCAAAACAGGAAAACTCTGTATATCCAAGGTTTTATTACCTATTTTTTGTCTAACTGCCTAGTTTCTTCCCAGATTAGTCTGTTTCAAAATTAAGCAGACTACTCCTGCACCAGATGTCCAGATGCTCCTCAGGAGAACAGAGTTGTTTTTCAATTGGCTCACTGTCTTTTAATGAGGCAGGGGACTTGTGACCTCAGTGCATTGTGGCTGATAAATGGTACGATGTACCCACACGTACTCACAGAAAACCTGCAAACATAAATGAGTTGTTGGTAATCTCTAGACTTTCCTAGGGAAAGACAATCTTGTGGGCAAACACTTAAGCAGAAAGCTAATACTTAATAATATGTGATTTTAAACTGCCAGTGCACAAGCCTGTCAACATTTATTTCCAGGTTCTCTGATCCTTTTTATTAGTTTCCTGTCTTGTTTTCATCTTAACCGAGTCACAGAAAGGAATGATTTTCTTTTGTTAACAAATATTCAATTTTTTTCTTCAAATCTGCTTGCATTTCTCAAGGATCTGAACAGGTTAAAGATGTTGTTTGTGCTGCTTGAAAGTAAAGTATGCTCTTAAACAAAAAGTTATGTAACTTTTACAAAATAATATCACATGCTAGACCATTATGCTAAAATCTGATCAGATAAGTAAGCTTTGCCTTCATTAAGGGCTTTAATCTTGACTATACTCAGAGCAGCTACTAAACAACAGCACTGGAGTTTTCCCCCAAAAGATCTTTCATGCTCTAGTCTGGAATTTTTTAAGTAACTAACACAACGTTTTTAGAAATCAAAAGCAACACTTTTCCCCCTTTGTTTTTAAAAGTAACAGGGTGATGACAGAAAAACTTCCCTTTGGCTATAAACTGGGTGTTATAAATACCCAAAAGCTAAATCCTAGTCTGGATTGTTTTTTAAAAGAAAAATTATTTTATTTTAATTTCTTTCTCCAAGACCTCTTTTCTGAGATGCATTTGAGCCTTAGATCTCTTCTTGCATTGCCACAAAACTGATGAAAGTCTGAGATCTCAATCAAAGGCTTAACAAAACAATAATCCTCTATTGCCCTAATTCTTTTCGGAAACATCTCTCTCTGACAAGAACGGTCCCTAAGCTTTTACATCTTTTTTTCTGCTTAAAATTACTTTCCTAATTAGAAGGAATTGTTTCCTTCCCAAGCCTTTGTGCCTGAAGAACACTGTATTTATGGAAAAGATCTCTCAGACTCTTTAGTTCCCTGCTTTCAAATACTATGCTAGTGATTGCACTCTACATCCCCAAAAATTCCAACTTCCTTTACAAATAAGCAGAAGAATTCAGTAGCATTCTTCATAATCTACCCAATTTCATTTGAAGCAAAAATCAGAAATTGCAGGAATAATCATGAATCACAGACTTCATGCATAGTGTAAACACTAACTTTCAAGCACAACTTCATAATTTAAAATTAATTTTCTTTCCCAGATAGATTTACTTTTTACACTTCCATATTAACCCTGAGTTTTTACACATCATACTAAACAGGAATTTGAATCAGAATATGTGAATGCAGTATAGGTAGAACTAGTTAACTATTGAATATTGAGAAGGGAATGTAAAACAGATTTCCATACCAGAGGGTTTGGTGTTTGTTTTTTTTTTTTCACTCAGCAGCTGCCCATCCTTATAGACATAAAGGCCCCACTTCAAGAAGGTACTTCTGCAGGAATAGTATCAGTAGTTTCAAGTATCTGAGTAATTCCGTCCACCTAGGTTGGACACATGCTCTGTTGTCATCCTGACTAGGTTTGTCATAATAAATTTACCTGCTAGCAAATTTGAATGTGCTAACTGCTGACATGGACTATGCTCCTGGAAGTTCTTCACAGGCTGCAACAAGATTTGAAAGGTCATGAACAATCAATTAAAAAGCAGATGAATTTGAGTGAAAAGCAAATAATTCATACTAAATGTGATGACTCCAAGTAGTGCATTTTGGAAGAGCATTGAATGAAATTTGTTGGTGATTGTTGGAAGTACTCAGTGTGAAGATGTGATGATGGACATGGCTCCTGCATCTAAGTGGTTGCTTAAGCACCTATCCAGTAGGCATAGCTGCACCTGATCTAATACTCTTTCTTCATAAGTGAATGAAAATAGCTGCTCTAACAACTGACTGTCTCTTTCTATGCCTGTGAATACCACTGTTTAAATGTGAGAGGAGTGCTGAAGCTAGAGTAATGATCCATCTTGCACTTAGCAGGAACCCAGCTTAGAAAGTCCAACTCATGGCAAGGTCTTAACTAAAAAAACAGACCTCTTAAAGGTCTGTTCATTTCCATTGGATATTGAAATCTGGGAATGGACTGCTTTTCCTCATTTGAATTCACAATCTCAGTACGGATATTGCAATCACAGAAAAAGTCCAGATGTTGAGAATGATTAAAAACAATCTAAACAGACTTTTGTAGTGCCAGATCTGTGAAACTCGTGCTACCTAGCTGAGACAGAAAGTAACTAAGATCATGAGGTTATGTAAAACAATGAGTATCAGCACCAGTGTTTCCATTGCTGTCTGCAGTAGCCCACTGGAACCCAGGCTAGCTCTGTACACTCCAGTAGCCACGACAGGAGTGGGGAACAGCTGGGGAACTGGGGCTTGCCCACAGCTGAACCTGAAGAGCTGCAAGCTCTACAATGCACGCTGTTACAGCCACAGCAGGGACCCAGTGAAGGAGGAGGCTCTTTTGTCCTGAGGTTCCACAGGAAAGACTTATTCCACACGAAGAGGGTAAAGCAGAAAAGCCCCGAGTACCTCAGTGCAAGGGGTTAAATACAGCGACAAACCAGGGGGTGGATACAGAAAATCAACCACTAGGGAAACTTCAAGGGTGGAGCAAGGGGAATTACATCAGTCATATGGGGCCAATCGGGATGGGGGAGGAGAGGGAGAAGTCACATGGGCCAATGGGGCATTGTGGATTAGGGGATTTCCAAATGGGTGTTTCAATCAGGGATTGGCCCAGGGGGTGAGTGGCAGGGAACATTCAGGAAAGAGGGGTGGGGTCACCTTGACAGGCAGGGGAAGAGGGGCAGGCTTGCCTTGACAGGGAGGGAAGGGACTAGAACAAAGGGAGGGGAATAGCTTGAGGGACAGCTTTAAGGGAGGGTACAACTTAGGGAAAAAACAACGTGGGGGGATAACAGAATGAACCATTTAACAATAACTTAATGAAATAAACATGGACTGCAACAGCTGTCCTGTTGAATAAGAAGACAACATACAATAAAAAATATCAGATATTAAAATATGGTTTTACAAATATTGCTTTCCCTCATCTAGGTAGCTAAATACAACAGGATATTAATCTGATGGGATTAAAAATATTACTAAATAGTTAAATTAATTACAATATCATCTTATGTTCATTAGGTCAAGTAACTTTATTTTTCAGAAAAAGATTATTATTTGGGAATAGAAAGTGCTGTAGTTCCACAGTTTGTAGTAATTGGGAATGGGGCTGCAGCTGAACCTCATCCCCAATGGGCACAGCTGTGAGAAGCAGGTGAGCAGCGTTGACAACAATGAGCCATGGAGTGCCCAGGGGCACTGACCAACCACCAAAGGGAACAGAGGGCACACAGGTGCAGTGCATGAACATGAGGGTATAAAAGGCTGGGCTAAAGAACAAAAAGGGCAAGCACTTAAAGCCTCCTCATGTGATACCATGTTACTCTCTATGGGCAGACACCTGAAGCTTTCTTATATGGTGTGGTGTCACTCTGTATGAGCAAATGCTTAAAGCCTGCTCCTGCTGAAATTGCATGGGGATACTCTGTGTATCGGGGCCGTCTTGACTGTGGCACATGCTGTGGTTATGCTGTGACAAAGTGCTGCATACTTTGGGTATACAAAATCTTTTTAATTTAAAAAAATGTTCTAGAAATTTTTTTTTTAATTCTGAAAGTATTCTCCTTAATTAATCCTAAAATTGCCTCTGAAAATCCTTGAACACATGGATTTACACTCTAGAAATTAAAATTCTGTTTCTATGGCAGATGCTACTTATGCTCTTCTTTTGACACCTCAGAGGATGAACATGGAAGAGGTTGGTCTTTTTTGCATTGTTACTGCTCACAGCTCCATGAGGGACTTATATTTCTGAGTGAAGTCTGAGATGTGTCATTAAGGATGAACATGCACATCTATGCTGTAATAAGATATTCTAAATGAAGGGTCACCCTATAGCTTGTATAGTTTCACAGGTATGCAGCTGGAATATAAGAGAAAGTAGAGGAAGAACTCATCTTTCTCTGAGTCTGCTCGGGGCCAAAACCTGGTGGACTGCAAAAAGAAACTTGTGCATCTGGACAAGCCATATCAGAACAGAGAAGACTGATCTGACTTGAAAACAAGCAAAATCTGTGAAACAGATCTGATCTTTTGAAGAGCCAGTGCAGAGCAGCAGAAATGACAGAGCAGAGGGGCCATGCTGAAAACTGACTGCATCATCAGCACTCATGGCAGTGGGAAAACTCTCTGGGTTGACAACAAATAAGCCGATCAGGCAAAATACACTCAGCTGCTTCACAGGTCCACATGCAAACTTGGAGGAAGCTGAACTGCACAGCAGAGCCAGCTGGCTGTTCCCGAGGGTGGGCCCACTGCCAGGCAGCTGTGACAGGGGGAGCCAGACTCAGTAGCCACCCCCTGATGACCTGGGCTACCCTGGGATTGACTGATACTCTTTATTAGGAAGGGAGAAGTTGACTACACTTTGTGAAAATAACCATAGATTTTGTTAGTTATTATTTAAAGATATCTATACAGCCCATGTCCTACAGTCTGCTGTTTGCATTACAAAATAACGAAGAGCAGAAGAACATCTCAGTAAGAGAACAAGAAAAGGTTTAATTCATGTTTTCTCCAGAGGGAAGTTAGAAATGAAACTCTAAGCAAGAGCTTTGAGACATGGCTATCTTGCCAAAAAGAACTGTAGATATTGAAACTGAACCTCTTTGCTGCCAATTTAGAAATTTAGGTTTTGAGCCTCTTCTAAGATTTAAAAAAAAAAAATTTCTAATGTGATTCGTTGTTTATTTTCTAAACATTCAATGCCTCCGTTAATTCCCTAGTTTAACATATGGAAAAGTGTATGCCTGGCTGTGGCTGGATAAGGACACATTTCAAAGACAGTGTAACACTGATCACAGAAGGAGGCTGTCAAAGCCACTGCATAAGCACAGGTCAGCACATTTGTAAAATAAGATATTTGTCTTACTTCAAGAATTAGGGGTATCCCTTCAGTGAAGTACTAGAAGATGCGTAAGTGCAAACACTGCCAGCTGCCCCTGCTAATGCAACAAAATGAAACAAATATTTTCACTGTAGCTCAGAAAAGAAACATCACTGACTCCCCCAACCACTCTTGTGTTTTGCTATAGGGTATTAAAAAACAGGAAAACACAATATATGTATTAGGATGCAACCCCTTCTCACCTTCATGGATTTCAGAGAGGAAATGATGAGTGTTTCCATATATTGTTTTTTCACTCCAGAAAAAAGAATGAAAATAATTTTCTGTACCCAGTTTCTGCACCTGGGGCCTAAATGAAGGGAAGTAGGTAAATAGTTCCAAGTAATTAATATAATGACTCAGAGGGGCCACAGAAGGAAAGAGGAGTTTCTCCAGTTTAAATGTTTGCATTCATGCTTTGCCTAAAGCAAAACAAACTGTCTTCTGGTTTGTATTTTCCCAATGAAAACTTCCATTTGTCTTATTGTCACTCCAGCATGTGCATCATTTACAGCTTTCACGGTTTGAAATATGCAAGTACTGTACATTGCAAGATTTTTTTTTTCCTGAGCTTTTAAGATTTTCTAGAACTGTAGAATGTGCTGTAAGAAGTGAACCAGTAAAGGCAGACTCAATGTAGAATGTGTTGGGTAATTTTTGTAAGTGGCTGCAGCTTAGAGATACTGTGATGTTTGCTGTGTAGTGAAGTCTCCAACCCCAATTGAAGTGCATTGCTCTTTTCACACTACAGATAAAGAGGATCCACTACAGGAACAACTAAAGTTGATAAGTTACATCCTGACTGGCCATTATAAAGAAAAGATGATGGGTATTGAGTTCCATCTGTTTCTGATATTCTGGTCCTTTAATGTGAGCTGCAGAGCTGTGAAAATCTACAAAATACATTCTTGATCTCTCTCCTAGAGTTAGAAATTTATGTCAACCTGTTCTTACAAAATGGGAGGAAAAGTATAATCTGTTTTATCTAATAGCTTGGTGAAGAGAAGATTAGTTATCAGAGGAAGTCTGTGTTCAAGTCTTGACTCTGAGGGTATAAGATTTGCATTTCTAACTTTCCATTTTAAGAGCCTCAGTATAAGGGATATTTAGGGGAAACACTTGGAGTTTCTCCTAGGGAAGTGAAAACACTGCCCACCAGAAATACCGTGAATGGAAAGAGAACTAAGTATGACTATTTGTCTTAATAGTTTATGTACTTAAGGTTGGATGAGGCCTAGGTTTTGTTTGGTCAAATCTCTGCTTAATCCTGAGGAAGAAAGCTCTGAGACAAAATCCTTGTCTCTGGCCAATCATTGTGTTCATGACTCGCAACAGAAATATTTTCCACAATCAGACCTCAGGCAGCAACATTTCTTCTGCTGAAGAGACTTGCCTGATGAGTGGCGATAGTTAATTTTTGCCAGCTCTCACAAAGAATTTCATTTGACTATGGCAAGCCTGCAGTCACTCTACCAGGTAATATCAAGTCCCCTTTGTATGACCCAGGGACATGCTCTAACCTGCAAGTTGCCAGTGATGAATTTGATGTGGAAGATAGAGACTGGAACAGGGCAAGCTCATCTCATTGGAAGCCAGCAAACAGCTATTAAACTTGGTCTATGCTGACAAGGTTTTCTAATGTAGTGGTCTTGGCAAAGTCTCCCTAGAATAGATGCTGCTGAATTTGGCAAAAAAATGCTCAGAGGGCTTCCCCAGGCAAAACAAGATGCACTGACTTCTCTGCACTAAATTGGGCCTACAGTAGAGCTGCTGTAGGAGTGAAGAGTCATATTTGTGACACTGAATCCCAAGTGAGTGATCACTGGTGAAGTCTTAGAAAATAGACTGAGTTCACATCTAACAGTACATCTCATGGTAACTATATAAACCCAGTGAAAGAAGCAGAGTAGCTGTTGCTAGGAAAAGTTTGAATTGGGAAAACTCTGCTTCTGTAGTACCTGTTTCATGTCCTGCCAGTCTAATGTCCTCTTAGGGCAAGGGGCAGTTCTGCTGTTGCAGTGCAGTCCCAGCAGAGGGTTTTTGACAGCCCAGTCAGTCAGGGATCACACCTCCCACATTCCCAACTCAGAGCAGGGCTGCCACAAGTCCATAGCCTCATCTTGGTCTCACTAAAGGTGGTCTCACCTAGGGAATATTAGTCCTCCTTACACTGATTTAAAATGGGCAGTTCTGATTATTAAAACAAAATTCTTATCTTTTTGAGGTTTATAGACTCCACTCTCACTGGAAAGAAGCAACATTTCTTAAGCATACAGAATTAACTCAATTGTTTCTTGGCTATACTGAGTGGAACATAAAATTTTGTATTAAAAATAATACTGTATTGTTGAGGGAAAAGTATAGCAGGATACATTTTGATTTAGTCTATTGCACCTAGGATTTTTTTCACTTGCTAATTCAATTAAAAAAGTATAAGAAAACAGCTTGGGAATATGGTGAGGCAATCAATAAAACTACAGACAAATGAAAGTAAAATAAAGTTAAATCCTTCCCAACAGAATACCAGATAGCACAATGTGGAAGCGTCATCTTCATGTAACTAAGGATTTTTAAAAATATTTAAATGGCTTATTTGGAACAAAAAGCTCTTATTCAACTCTCAATGGCCTTGCAACTAAAAATACATTCTATTTAGTATTTCTTTCAACTTGTTTTAGAGCACATCAATAGTTTTCTCAGAAGATACTATCACTGTTTGGCAGAAACATACTTTCAAAAATAAACTAAATCCAGAAAAAGTTTCCAGGGATGTTTTTGGATGCAAATGTGGATAGTGACTCTGCCCACATCAAAAATAAAACACACTAGCTCTACAATGTTCTTTGCTAAATATAAACATCCTAACATTGATAAACTTCACAGAAAAAGAAATGGATTGCCATATATTATTACTATCTCCAGTATTTTAAGAGCACCCTCTACAGTCACAAAACACTAAGCAGGAAGAGTTCTTCCTAAAGAAAACAGTATTAACTGAAAACTGGAGTAGCAGTTGAGTTCATTAGCATAGTGCCAGATCTCTATAAACATATCTTTCCTGGTAAAAAGGAGCAGACTTTGCACAAATGCCAAAGATAGAATCTATTGCATCACCAAAGCCTCCATCTTTGAGAATTTAAAATACCTTATATATTCTGTGCTGACTCATAATTAGGCTGTAAGCTTCCGCTCTTAAAGTAATGGATGCCTGTGGGATCTGGAATGGAAACGCATAAAACACAATGTTATTTTCACAGGAGAATGAGGAACAAACAATGGTAAAGGCCAGGATGAACTAGTTCCCCTGAGTTAATTTGTTTGTTCAGCTCTTTTATAAGAGTTGTGAAAATTGAGTACTTAGTTCATAAGTGGAACTTAAAAATTTCAAAACCTTTTAATTTTCCATGAAATGCTTATCATACACATGTACATTCTAGCGTTGAAAACTCCAATCCTCTAAAACCTGCTTTTAAGTTGTCTTTCTGTGTTTTTCCTAGATTCTCAAAGATACGGTTATTTTCTTAAGTCTTCAGTGCATCAGCAGCTAAATTACTGCAGGCGAATCAGGAGTGATGTTTTTCTTTCAAGGAAAAGTTATAGTATCTCTAAGTTGATTCTTAAAGTAATCGGACATCACTAAAATGTTTACATCTCTTTGAAAATATTACTTCACGAAACTGTTTAAATGGTACTACCTCACCCAATTAAGAAAAGTAGCTGGAAATAAAAACAAATGTAAAAATATTAAAGATAATACTTTTTTTCCCTGGTCTTTATTTTCAAGCTGCTCGGGAATGTGGCGAAGGACCGACCTGTTATAACTACCGAGGCCACCAGGTGGTGCCATTGCCCCACGGCACAAAAGGCCCGTGGCCGCTCCCCCCGAACTCCGCAGGAGAAAGGGCCTGGATCAGGTACTGCTTTAGGCTTCCACAAACGTTTCCTTATCTTTGTCCAGAAGCAGGAAAAAACTCACCCCAAACCGTAATTGCTAAGACATCCATGCACGCCTATAAGAAGAAAAGGAGTTAATTTTTACTTGGGATAGTGATGCTTAGATTTAGACCCAAGTAATTTAACATTTCACCTCTCTATTGAAATAAATAAGAGCTACATGCATAAAGAGCATAGAAGCCGTTTCATTTACTCCATTACTATTTCTGTGATAAATGAATCAATGTTTACATCTGCAATGACTGAAACAATACACCCTTTAAGCTTTCTTCAAATAAATACATTGACAATGCCAACAAATCACTAACTTTATGTATTTGTGAAAATAGAGGCTCAGACTATGCTACTCTTAAAAAATTAGTTTGTTCCTGCAGCCTGGGCACAGCTAAATCCCAGCAGCCTGGGCTTCGCCAAGGAGAGCTGCACAGACCACAGCCAAGCAGGTAATGACTACAATGGTTTCTGGAAATTTAATGTATTTGGTAGTACTTAGGCTTTTTTCAGGCTCCTTCTGGAAAAAAACTTTTTCATTGCTAGGATTACTGAAATAAGACTAGTGGGAGCAAGACTGTGTTGCTAAGGTGTAGGAAGAAACATGGATTTAGCCAAAAGTTATCCAAGGAGAAGAATGGGAGATCAGAAAGCCTGATCGTGGCTAGATGCTGAACAGCGTCCAAAATGTTCAACTTAAATTCATATCAGTATTAATTATTTACTTAATTACCTGACTACATAATTTTCCTTAAAGGAATATTGAAACTATCACATTATTTATGATCAAACTTTCTGTTGTATTTTTCCCTCAACAGCTTTTAAACTCAGTGGTATCTTCTCTTCATCTCACTCATGATTTCTATGTACATAACTAAGGTTAATAATTGTACAGTCTTATATTCAACATGAAGAGTATTTGTAAACTTGAACTAAGATGAAATTAAATTCTACAGAAGATAAGTTACAATTTAAATCTTCATCTCCTAAGTTTTTCCTTACCATGCATTAGTTAATATAAAGCGTTTTCCAGTGTTGAAGTGATCTGAAAATATAAATCTCTCATTTTACAATTTAATCTGTCATTTTATGCATTTTATTTAATAAGTCTTATTCTCCTACAATGTGAATATGTTCTTGAATATATGCCTAGGATTATTCAGGCTGTTTTAGAGCTCATGGAATGCTAGGGTTAGAGATAGAGAGAACCCTGTGCTCTGGGTTCTGTCAGCAGTACCCTGTGTTTGACAGCTGTATGTGGGAGAAGAGAGAAATGGGAGAAATTACTAAGATGGGCTACCCCCAAATAGAAAAGGGGGAGGGGAGGGGAGGGGAAGAAGGGAGGAAGAGACAGAGAAGAGGAAGAGAGAGAGAAGGTCCCCTGTGAAAAGGGGGGGAGGGGAATAAAAGAAAGGTAGAAAATGAAAGGCCTCCTTTTTTGGTTAGTTGTATTTGAGGAAAAACCAGAGATCATACATTAAAAAGCATCTGATAAGAGTGTAAAATTACATTTCTTCAAATGCCTCATCTCCTTCTCTGAAAGTAAAGACCTGAATTTTTAAGATTGTGTTTCTTGAAATAAGAAATAGATAAAAATGTCTACTTAGTAGCTTACTGAATATAGTAGTAAGGATAACTGCTATTTCTTAAGCAACAGACATCTAATCTTTGATAATAAAGAAAATTTCCAACATGTATTGTAAAAGATAAGTCAGAAGCAGTGCTTCAATGGAATTATATACCAGACTTTTTTTCCCCTACCTTCTACTGTGATTATTGGATTAGATCCTTTCCTGAAAGGAAATGGGGGACTATAATGAAGTGCCAATACTCAGTTATGTGTGTAGGGGAGAGCAGAGATAGAGGTGCATCTTGCTAGGAGCCAAGCACAGCACTGATACACCAGGCTTTCAACACAGATACTCACTGCACAAGCAGAGCTGAATGCAGGAGCACTGCTCAGCTCCCGAGGTGTGCTGGAGTAGCCAGCAGCTGGAATTCATCTACAGCACAGGCTGCTGGGGCATTACTGTTTGTTTTTTCTTGAGCTGCAAACTCCATTTTGTATTGTTTCACAAGTGCCTGATAATACACTGCCTGAACAGAAAGACATCAATCATAGTGTCGAAGCAGTTTTGTAAACAAGGACCAAATCCTTCACTTAAAGGCAAGGAAAAGAAAACTGGCTGAGGGTTGGGAAGGGAAATGGCAGCCTGCACAGGGATAATATTCTGCATGTGACCTAAGTCTGTCCTCAGTGCAATTTTAGCTTATTGCTGGGTTTGTATACATTCCTTCAAAAAATTCTTACCTCACTGGATAACCTTGCACTTTTGCAGTATTACAGCTGGACTATGGCTCTGACTGAACAGTTCATGCTTGCAACATTACTATAACTAAGTACTTGTAAAACTCATGTTCAGAATATGCCAAAGATCTGTATGAAACTGTTTGACAAAATGTTTGACTTAAACTACAGTTTTAATGAAATATGAAAGGCTCAAAGGTTTAAAATAAACTTCTCTCAAAGACTCAAGAAGTGTAGGATAAAGCTTGTGAAAATCCAGTCAAAACTTCGGTTTGGGACGCTCACAGCCAATACAAGTAATTTAGCAATTGTGCTTGTCCCACCTTTTTCTTTTTTTTTTCATCCCCCCATCTTTGATACAGAAAAATAAAGTTAAATAAAAGAAAGAAATAAAAGAAAAATGCCTTGGCATATTTTTCTGAAACTCAGTACAGAACAAGAGAAAGTTTTTCTGAGCAGTTTAATGTTCAGCATGACAGATAGCAACTGAATTGTCTCCTAAGCTGTTACCTGAGAGGTATATAATAAAAAAATTAATTATAGACCATATAGTAATGACTAGTAGTCATCATAGACTGGTTGTTTTAGCAAGAAATTATTCTTAGGTTTTTTTCTTTTTCTGGTTTGCATCTAAATTCAATGGAAATGTATTATTGTACAACATCATTGATTAACACTGTCTTCATTAACCTTTAACAACAAAGTGAAAATTATAGATGTATACACCTCTTTAATTAAGCATTTTGTTTTCTATTAAGTGCAATTCCTTCACATCTTACCAAATGACAGTATGAGGCTGGACAAACTGTCAGCATGTTTCTTAACATTCTAATTGTAATAAAATACAGCCATTATAAATGTCTGTATAATATCTGTGGGTTCAACTGAAATGTTGCCACACAACTCATGTAACTGAGGAAAAAAAAAGTTTAATTACTTTCTTTTCTGTTCATTGTTTCCCAGTTTTTCAGGTAGGGTGACGGTATAAGCTTCGTGTGCTTTCTCAAAAACTGCAGGGAAAGGAGCTAAGCAAACTCTATGCATCTTTTACTTAAACAGTTCCAAGATTATGGTGTTATGTGGAAAAAATGCATATGAAAAGCAAATATTAAATGGCAAAGTATGTAAAAGATCAGATGGCAGCACAAGTTCGGGCTGTTCTGTCTCATGAACATATTTTTTGTTAATACTAAGGGCAGAAAGCTCCATACATCTATGACTCTTCTCAATAACCATTTTGAGGGAGAATCAACTCAGTGTGTTATGTAGACATGCAACAGAAGTCTCTACAGACCCTGTCACACCGAATACTTCCATCCTCTCAGCAAACACTGCCAGTTGTCTGCAAATACCTCACTAGCTGCCTCCTTAGAACTGTTCATAATTTGTGCAATTCCTACAGTTTACAGCTCTTTCTACTGATTAACCATCAAAATAGTATTTTATCACAAGTAGTTGCTGTCAGACACTACTGTCTCATTGTTTTGCTTTTGACTGTTTCTTCCAAGACCCAACAGATCCTTATGGAATACTGACTTGTAATACTACCAAAATACATATTTTTAAAAAATTCTTAGAATGCATGTAATTGTCTGGGGTAGATTTGTGAGAAATTTACCTTCTTTTTTTCCCAACACAGAACTCAAAGCTGGATACAGTGTCCCAGCAGTGTTGATACTGATGTTGTATTTGGAACACTGCCTTTTCCAGTTGAACCTCTTCTGTTTATACATTCTAATTAAGACAGGGCCATTCTCTACAGAAAATCCATACAATTATATAAAATTCCATATATAATTTTATATTTGTAGTCTTTGCTAATTGAGCTTGTTTTCACAGACATGTAACAGGTATCAGAGCAGCTCTGACAGAAATTTGAGCAGTGACCTCCAGCAGTGCTGCTGGATTTGAGAAGAGGATGTGTTCCTATCCATGCTCCTCCTGTTCAACAACTTTGACATGGCTTCCATGACTCATATACTAAATTTTTCCTTCTCATGTTCACTGCCCAGCATTTTTCAGTTGTAAACAAGGATATATCACATTTTGTTGTGTTTTTTTTCCTCCCTGTAGATTCACTAGAGCCTTTCTTCTGACTATGCTCCTTGGTTAATGTTCAAACCTTGAGAACAATTTTATAAGCATGGAAAGGAATTGTCTGAGGCTCATTTCTTGTGACATAGTTACAGATACTGTTTTTTGGGTTTTTTTGGACCACACCTGTGAACCCCCACCTACCTTTCCTTCACTGATGGATCAGGGAAAGAGACATGCTGCATATGGCAGCGCTTCAATTTGCACTCTATGTGTAGAATACTCTGGAATCACCATGTGATATTTCCAGTCTAGCTGAAGTCAGTGTGGAAATCACCCAAAGTGCCCGAGGCACCAAGGTGTGCCCAGAGGTGCTTGTGACGCTGCTGTGGGAGCAGCACGGGCACGCTGCCCCGTTCGAGCGCTGCAGCCCCGCTCCCTGCGCTTCCCTCAGCTCCTCCTCACGTCCAGAGGCGCGCCCGCCCTGCCCCGTCCCTGTGCTGCCTCAGAAAACAACCCCGACTGTCAGGCGGCCTCCAGCCGACAGTGCCCGGGCCCGGGGCTGGGTTTCTTCTTCTGTTGTGGCCACCCCGTTCCGTCCCGGCGCGGTTCGCCGCAGCCCTAGCTGAGGAGGAGCAGGGCGCCCTCCCCTCAGTTTGCTGCTGTAGGTGTCCGTCGGGGGGCCCCGGGCGCGCCGCGCGCTCCCTCAGGGAGACCAAAGGCCGCGGGCGGGAGGGGAACCGGCGGGAAGCCCCGGGCTCACCTGCGGGAGCGCCCCCCGCCTGGCTCCTCCCCGGCCCGGCCCGGCCCGGCCGCGGCGCCCCCTCCCCCGCTGGAG
>VXBC01007781.1:276859-390840 GCA_013399945.1 Ploceus nigricollis | reverse complement strand
CGGGGCGCGAGAGCTCAGCGGCCGAGAGGAGAGGGAGCTGCCGGGAGAACAGACTCCCGGAGTCCTCCTTCCTTTGCTCTGCGGCTGTCAGGAGCGAGGGTCTTCCCCGCGAGCGGGGCCGGCCGCGGCTGCCCCGGAGCTGCGGTGCCGCAGCTGGAGGTGCTGCTGCCGGCCTTGGGTTCCAGGTGGGCGGGCGGGGCCCGAAGCCCCCGCGGGGCGCCGAGACCGCCTGCTCGCACGCATTCCTCAGGGGATTCCTGGCATTCCTGGGCAGAGGGCACTCTTGACTTCTTTATCTCCCTTTTATTCCGCGAATTAGCGTATTTTTTGCGAAAGGGTGTGTCCGCCTTGTGTGTGTTCTTTTTCATGGGAAAAGTTTAGAATGGCAGTTCTGGCATTTTTTCTTCTTCCAATTAACTTTGGATCTGACCTAATTTATATCCTTCCAATTTGATGACAACTTTATGGGGAGATCAGTGCTGCGATAAAACTTCTGTGGTGAGTTTGCATTAGATTTGCAGTTGACAGAACGGTTGTTGCAGATTTTATCTTTCCCTTTTCTTTAGCATGCAGATGTTTTAACAAAGCTATTGCAATGCAAGTTGAATGATTATCAGAATAGAAATAGTGGAAACCTCTTGTTGGAAGTTGTTCTGTTTTTCTGAACATCTACACTGTGTTTATCTTGTGCAGACTCCTAGAAGTGAATCCTGTAGGTGAATCAGAAATCCCCAAAGTGTATCCTGACTTCTGGTACTCCCATGGGAACTTGATAGATTCAGTGTCTATGCCTATGCTGACAACTGTCACATGTCTTGTAGTTATGAATCTCTTTATAGAGCTTGTTTTAACAGACCTTTAAAACTTATATAAAAATATAATTTAAATGGCAAAACCAAGCTACTGTCTACTTTTTAAAGGTGCTTTGTAAGAACTTGTTTGACTAGCAATTATATTTTCTAGAAGTATCATAGTCATTGAATCGTCTTGGGTTTTTTTCTCATGTTAGACCCAGGAGAAATCTGCTTATGCTCACACTATGTTCTAAGGCAGATGTGGTTACTGATGATTAATGTAAAAGTGTAACAAGTTGTTATAAGTTTTTGTTTGTTTGGGTTTTTTAATTAGTTTGAACTTGGGTCTTTTCTTTTGAAAAAAGATAAATTGAAATGAAAACTTTCATACAGTATTGAAGCCTATGATTAACAGTGTAGTAAGCAGTATGTTTTAGAAGTTTTTCATGTTATAGAAGGCAATTAAACTGCTTTTTATTTTATGTTATTAATTTTGAGACACAGCTACATTTTTAAAACAGAAAGCTCTTTAAAATAAGAAAGCAATGCTTCTGGTTTTTGTTAAAATTCTCTTAGGATATTAAGATGATCTTTCACATAAGAGAAGATGGTTGTTTTTACCAGACAGTTGTTTAATATTCATGTTTTTTAAAAAATAATCTGAGATAAACAAAAAGTGCTTCAAATGAAGTATCTTACAAAGTGACTGATATTTTTACATGCATGTGTTTACAACTTAGAGGTGTTTCTGAAATGTGTTAATCATAGGAAAAGTATTCCTGGTTGGTTTACATACACCTTGAATTGCAGCTGACATTAACTGTTTCTAAATGCAAATACACACTACAAAGGTAACTAATGTTGTGACAGTATTAAAAAGGCCTTATATTGCTAAGCCCCTTGATTACTGAATTTGTGTTGATATTTCCAAGAGCCCATGTACTCCATGAGTCTATCACATGACTGTTTGGTTTTTTTTATTTTTTTCTCATTATCTGACTTAGTTACATTTTGCTTTTAAATCTAATGAATCTAGACTGCTTAGGCTGCCTGAATTGCCTCCAAGCAAACCAGCTTATTTTAATTTCTGTTAATTGCATTATTAGATCTCACTGTCATTACTACAATGTCTGAGAAGGCACTTAGGTTCCCCTGGCAGGGTTTTTATGGGAGATGTGGAATTTAATGTTCTGCAGAAATAGTCTACAGTATGTCCTGTATAAGGAATTTTACCTCAATAAAAGGATGACAAAGTTGCAGAAAAGAATTGGAGATAGTTCCTTCTTCTGGTGTACGTTGTGTAATAGGAAGTTGATCTTTCTGGGAGTATTGGTGAAACTGGTTTGTCTGGGTTCTGCAGTGTCATCTGAAATGTGCAGGTGAAACAACATGACCTCAAATGTGGGTTTTTAAATATTTTGTCATGGAGTGATGCAAGATGAACATACGTGCTATGTTTATTAATAAACTGCTGAGTTTATTCAGCCTGGATCATAGTGGGCAGGTTGTTATTTGAAAATAGCTACTGAAGTATTTTGAGCCAAAAATTCTGCAGATGCAAAAATGTAAACAAAAGTATACCATCACAGTTTCATTCTATAGTCTGCTGTTTTACCATTTCTGCTTTTTGAAGTCATTGTGATGATGATGATGTCATTGTCATTGTCATTCAAGCCTTTTTACTGTGGAGGTAACCTGAAATCTGTATATTAATACCAAGTACTCAAGCCTGATTATGCACAACAACATTCAGCCTATGGCAGCACCTACGTTATGTTGATAGAAAGGAACTGCAAAGAATCTGGTCAAGATCACTGGTACTAATAGATTTCTGAGAAATGGCAATGAACACTGAAATAATGGGGCATTTTTTTCACTTCTGCACCCTCTCTGCAACTCTGAATGGCATCAGAAATGTTGCAGCTACCTACTGCCCATGTGTTCAGGTAAAGCAGGCTTAAGAAATTTTTGTTTCTTCTCTCTGTCCCACTTCTTTTTTTTTAGAGGGAGGTTATCTTCTACCTGATCAGTTCAGTGATACCATTCAGAGGCAGGCTTTGCAAGGAATTATATCCTTGCAATATTGAGATTAACAAATGTTTTGAATGGCCAGGAGGAGATGAATGTGTTAGAATTTCTCTGATTTTGTTGCTAGGTCTCAACAAACTGTGTACAGAGGAAGATGGTACAGACTTGATGCATCCTGAACTTAGGTTTGGTAATTTTGTTTTTAATGCATCTTGAATGATGTGTTGGAAGGATGTGCAAAAGCACAATAAATAGGTTGTTTTTGCTATTTCTGTTCTTAATTGGCAGAAGAATGGAGAATCCACTCATTCACTCACCAGGTTAATGTATGAGGGAAGGTGTTTCACATGTCCATGGAGTGTTTAATCCAGGCATGTTTATCTGGAAACATGAACACATTTCAGAAACTGCTTTGACCTTGACTCTGAATGGTGTTAAATCAAAATGGTAATATTTTTCAGTATAGCCAAGAATGAAAATTTAATCTTAAACCCCAAAAAATTGACATGTTAAGAATGCATTTGCTAAAGATTTAGTGGAGTGGTAGTCATGGAGTTGCCACTGTTTGGGATTAGAGCTCACTATATTTTTTCTGATCTTATACCATCTCTGCCAACACAGCTGGCAGCCTCCTTGGAGGAGTTTATCCAAATGTAGGCTTATAACATTTCATTTTATGTGAAATAAAGTGGATGACAAGATTCATAACATTTTAGGTATATAGTTTCATTTTTCCAGGATTGCCTCTAAATTTTTAGCCAAACAAAATGTTTTAATTTCTATTGGTCCATCTTTTGTATTTATGAGTTTCATTAACCAGACTGACAGTATGAGATTTTAAATTAATATTCTGTAATTACTTTTCACATTCTTCTTGATTTTGGTAAAAATGGAGAGCAGCGAGGAATAAATGTGATTGGAGAAATGTCTCAGAAAGCTCTTAGACTGCAAAAAACCACAGGGAGCTTGGTAAGACTGGAAGATGCTTCAATGATTACCATGGTGGCCCCTTTCTGTGAGGGTCCCTAGGCGTGCAAGGAGTCATGACCATTCAGATATGACTCTCAGCAGTCTGAGCATGACCATATTTTGACTCCAGGCACTTGCAGCAGTTCATAATACTTTAGTTTCATGTGCATTGCATGCACCATTTAAAAGTAGCTAAAATGTGGACATGGAAACTACATACAGTGTGAAAAGGAGATGTATTGTCTAGGCTGCCCATGCTTACATAGTCATACCAACATGTGTTTATGTGTTTCTGTGAGTGTATATATAAACTCTTCATACACACTTGCAGAAGTCTGGTAAGTAATTACCAGCCTTTAGGAATGTTTTAACCCTATTTTGAATTCTGTTGAAAGATATCGCTAAGAACTGTTGGAATTTATTAGAATGGGAGATGTATTTCATGTACATAAAGATGTGCAAAAGGGGGTAGTTATTTGCATTCTGCTTCCACATAAGCATAATGCAGAAGTAGGGTAAAATTTAAGGTTTTATATAGAGATGGAGGAATGTTTTCAGTGAGTAAATCAAACTCACTGTATTTTGTTGGCCTTGTTGAAAATGGTTGGGGTATGCCTTCATACATTTATTTGCACACCATTAGCTGCTATTTGCAGGGAGCAAATGTTCAGCAGTAGCAGCCTTTATTTACAAGAACAATTGGCATGTAATGTTACATTATAATTCCACAAACACTTCAAGCTTCATGAAGAAGCAGCCCTACCTCTCTCATTTCCCTGGTAATTATGCTATTCCAGTGTGAAGGTGAGAAGTGTGGCAGCTTAGGGTAGCTGGTTAAACCTGTGCTTGCAGGGCCCACACCAGGTCACTTTAGCTGCATAGGCTTTGTAAGCCCTTCTAAGTGATTCAGTCCAGCTCACCATGAAGCTCCTTTCCTCTGAGTTTTCTAACCTCTCTCTTCTATACTCAGCTCATGTCTCTCAGACAGTGTGATGATATCATCTTGTCTGGTGGGGCCTGGGCTCAGGGCCTGCAGTTCTGACTGCATATTTAAATTTGAAAACGCATGGCTGAGTTAGTTGAAAGAAACTAGATCGGTGTGAAGCCAAGTGTTTAAGGAATACAATGTAATTAAGACAAAGTTTAACAGTAGAAAAATGGAAGGCATAACTAGCTTGAATACACATGAAGCTGTGGTCTTATGTTGGCTGTGTAAATATGACTCCTACAGCCTATTTTACATGTAGTTTTTGTACTTAAATACTTGCATCTCCATAGAGATTAACCCTGCTCTGTGTGTCTTTATATAGGTGAGACCTTGGTCTTTGCAAGCAGCGGTACTCATAGTTCATTATTAATTTTGTTCGGGAATAAATTTCACATATATAATCAAAGTCATGCAAGTTGCATCTGTTAGGTTGCTGTAAAAGTAGTTCCTGTAGACAAGATTATAGTTTTTGCATGGGAATAATGAGAAGAACGTCCACTGAAATGTCACATTTAAAGTGAAGGAAAAATGTTTGGAGTATAGGAACCTTTTATTATTTAATTATGTTAGATAATTTTATAAATAAACGTGTTCCTGAAGCCCTTGTAAAACTTCCTAACAAAGGTTGCCCTGGCTGTGTCCATTTCTTTGAGAAGGGCTTTCTAAGAGACTCTTGACAAACCTGAGATTTTTTGCTCAAGCCTCTAAAAGGCTACTCTCTTCTATTTAAACAATAATGATATCATTGGGATGTACTAAGATAATTTCCTTTGGAACAAAATACAGTTTCTAACACTGACAATTGGAGGAAAATGTAGTGAAACAACACAGAATCTCTGGTGGAGTAAGTGTATTCATGTCAGATGTTTGGATGCAAACCAGCTATTGTATTTGAAATCACAAACCTCTTTTAGAATCTGTGAGTATCCTCGTGTCTCTCAGCCACCTTTTCTGTCAATACATAGAGATATGAACATCAAGAATTTGATAATGTAGAAGAGTATATATAATCTCATTTCCTTTTTAATGACTTTATTACTTTTTTTTCTTGTTTTTAACCTTTTTTGCAAGTTTTTAGGAAAAGTGAGCAAAAATTGAGTATTTTGTGTATATAGTCAACTCTGAAATAAATATTTATAAGGTTTTGTTGTTTGCTTGCTTTTGTATTTGAAGTTTGTAAATATTAATTGTAGTGCAGTACTGTCAGATACTCACAAGATAATCCCAGTAACTGGATCCTGTTAGTGGCAAAACCCAACTTTTCAGGAGCTTTATCTGAACGTGTATGGGAGATGAAAGAGTAGCGTGGCACAAATACGCTCAGGCAGGTGTTTGTACCACAGGAACCATGAATAAACAAGTGTAGCTCCCCATCTCCCTGCAGTGACTTTACTACTGTCACAGTCTGCAGGGCCTGGGACTACTCACTACAGATCACAAGAATTTATTTCTTGGAACTGTATTTCAGGTACAAGTTGACTTCTGTTTTAGTATGCTTTGAATGTGTTTGATTTTGTTTCTGATTCCCTTTTGTTTATGATTTGGGAAAATCTGGAAGCATCATTTAAGTAAAGAAAAAGAGAGCTCTTAAATAATGATACAAAGTATATAATGCAGTGGTAATAGTTTAGAATATTACATGAGAAATTTGGAGGTTTCTTAGCATTTTCATCATAAACAAAATTAAGACTTTACTTTGCACTCAGTAAGTGAAGTCAGCAGGTCATGTGTTGTCTCCTCTGGGGATAAATCCTCTAAAATTATGACTACATGAATTCATACATAGCAGATAAAGAAAATTGGATATGTTATGTCCTTGTTTTCAATAAAACTCTGAAAATTTTTGAGACCTGAGTTTCTGCCAAAATATGTTGTTGTTGACTTACAGCCATTGAAGCAGATTTTCATTTGGAAAAAAAAAACAACCAACCAACAAATAAGCCAGCAAAACCTGCTAGTTGTCACACAGCTCAAGCATTTGGCTGATCTGTCACATACTTTCATAGGACTAACAAGATGTTTTACATTTCAAACACTGAGACTTCCTCACACACAACATTTTTCAGCCAGAGGGAGTATGAACCCAGTTGTAAGCAAGTGAATAGTATCTTTTGCTCTAACTGCTTTTAATTGTTCCTTCTACTGACAGTCTTTATTAAATACAGCCTCTTCCTCTCCTTGAAAAGGTGGCTACTAATATTCTGTTTTGTTGGCTATCTGAATAAGGTTGTTTAATACTTGAGTGGAACTGAGACTGAAATTCTCGTTTCTAAGGCAGCAAACCCAAAGATCATCCGCTTTGCTCTACTGCATTTTGGGAGAAATTGATAAAACAATATCTGTAATGTATACTAACTGAAGCATGGCTGTTGGCTTTCACTAACAGCTATGGAAGAACAATATTATTTGGAATTTTCATCCTGCAGGAAGTTCTAACTTGTCTTCTGTAGGCTGCCATCTGAAATCAGAAGAGTGGGTTTTTTCACAGAATAAAAATGAAAGCAATTAATTCAGAAATGTTGAAATACTTCCTATAAAAAGGTATTTCTCTGAGTCAGTGTTCCTGGCTGGACTTCATGTTTCATTATATCCCCAAAGCTATATGATTCCCATACTTAATCACAGCTTGGTCAAAGGAGAAAAAAGCCAGCTCATGTCGTGTTTATGGAAGGCACAGACCTACATGGCTTCTGGTGTGGGGGCTGGAATTCCTGCTCTCAGAGGCCTGCATGGCCCACTGGCAGTGTGGGTGGGTGGTCCTCCAGCATTTGCTTTTCTCCATGGCACTGTGCACAGCTTGGACTGGCAGTGGGTGTGAATCTCCCAGCAGGAGCTGTGCAGGGTTGGATACACAGCCCTGGAACCACAGTGCATGCAGCAGCTCAAACCTGCTCCTCTCCTCTTTGCACTGCACCAGTCACTAATGCAGGTGCATGGGGGACTGGAGCTAAGGTGGTGCAGGGCATGTAGTGCTAAGTGCATTTAGATGCGGTGGTTTTGGAAGAATATAATTTGCTAGCTTTTTATGAAATATGTAAGGCTAATTCTGCCTACAGTGATAGGTCAGCCCTGTCTTGGATGCTGAAGAGATGCCTTGATTTGGTCTTGTGTCTGTGATACCAAGCATAAGTCCTTGCAGTCTAACACTGGTATGTGGAGTTTTGAAAAATACATGCTGTATGGCTTAGGTTCACAGAACTCCTGATTGTTTTCAAGTATAGAATTTGTCACAGTATCTTTCCTTTCAACAAGTAGGAAGAAGAGATGGGACATGAAGCTTTTGGGCTGGTTTAAAAGGGAATAAATGTTTGAAAACTCAGTGGTTTGTTTTTTATTTCATTTATAGAAATTTTAGGTAGGTCTTTGATGCTGACATCAGAAACGCCAACAGCGATAATAAATTAAATCTGAGTAGTTTTTTTTCCTCACTGATACCTGCAGATATAGGATGACACGATATATTGTAGAAAATCCTTTGTTATAAACCTTTTGCGAGTTTTGAATTTTGACCACTAGACAGGGAGTGGCAGTTTACAGACAGTGCTGGGGAAAATGAAAAGGTGACAGTTTCATTGTATACTGTAACTATCATAATTTTCTTTCTAATAACTGGGAGGAGTAACTGCCACATGTGCTATAAATACAATTTTATATAGACAAAAATACCTCAAGTAGGAAAAAATCTTAAATGGGAATAAGGAATCTGTTGGAAAAATGGCAGACTTTTTTCAGATGTCTTTCTCTTGCTGGATATTGTCAGTTTGCTCTTAAATGAGTTTTACTGTCTTTCTTTACAGTCCCATATCTAGAATTTTAAAATTACACTTTTCTTCCTTCTGCTCTCTGTAAGCAGTAGATCAAATAAATTTATCCTTCTCCAGAGCTGTCTTCCACACAGACTAAAAGGGACAGCAACCCAGACCCATTTTTCTTTGGCAGAAGCAAATTGTAGGTAGGATTGACAATGATGAAGTTTCCCCTCATACTTGCAAGGCATGTTTGTGAGAATGTTTTCCATCAAGTGTAAAAACATTACAGTTTTGGTCTTTCCATGAATTATCCTGTCTGCTTCCTTTTCTTTACCCTCACAGTATGTAAGTTTTCCTTCCTGTTCTCTTGTAAAGTTACTTCCTGTCCTTTTTCCATAACACTGTCATTTATTATTGACCTAACACCCACTTTGTGTGATGTTGCTGATACTTTCTGAATAGGCAGCTGCACAGAGAATCCATTATTTAGCTTGGAGAGCAAGCTCAGTGTTATGTAAGGCTGGAGAACAAATTTTATAGTTCCTTCCTGACATTTTGCTGTGCATGTGAAATATCTGAAGTAAACATCCATAAACTGTTACATCCCACTTTTTAAAAAAAGACACTGATTAAATAATGTGAGCCATGAGGATTTTTTTTTTCTTATGGTAATAAAAATTTGGAAATAAATTACATGGAACCAAATATAATTTGTAATTTAGCCTGAAATAGTTTAAAATTTTCAGAATTCTCAAAGTTTTCTCCTCCAAAGAAGGCATAACGGGGTACACCCACATCTTCCTTTAATGCAAAATCTTCAGGTAATCCAGTCTTAGGAGACTCAGGATTGTGACACTGGATGTGGGGGAGTTCCTGGTTTTCTGACATTAAGGGAGCCAGGGAGGAGTCCTAGTGCCATCAAAAAGTCAGATCTCTTTTATTCCTCCATATTCCCTCACTGGATGTATGCAAAAGGAGCATACCTGTAATGTGAGGCAATACCTTTGAAGGATGTGTGGCTCCTTCAGGAGCCACATTGGTGGAACAGTGTGTGTCCCCCCAATCACCATCTCTGGTCACCATCTCTGCCTGGACTGTCTGTCTGTCCAGGGCAGGTGCTTGGCTCACAGGCTGGAGCACAAGGTGGGATGTGCTTTGTAATGAGGGTGTGTGGGCAGGATACAGGAGAGCAAGCTTCTCATGCAGTGTTTGGCATTTAACAGGATTGGGAAAGCAATTTTTCTGAATAAATCTGCTTTGTAGATTTGGCTAAAGAAAAACTGAAATGGGTGGTGGAGACAATTCCATGCCTTTGTGATGCTGTAATGTTAAGAAGGGAAGAGACATGTTTGGCACAGGAGTATGTTTATCAAAGGCACTCTTTTCTGCCCATGTTTTCAGGGAGAGCAGCCAGGGTTCCACATGACAGAGGTTTTCTTTATTGTGAGCAGGTCTCACATAGCTCCTGTTAGCTAGCTATAAAATAGCTGTGAAAGGAAATGTTTTTAAGGAATTAAAAAAAAGGTTTTGACTTGTAAACCTTCAGAGTTCATCTCCTGTGGTTCTTTATAGAGTATCATATCACCACTGAACAACAAAGCGCTACAGAAGAACATGCAGAGTATTGGATTTTCAGGTATGAAAACCTCTGCTGACAAGTTCTCTTTATAAACAAAAAATGTCATAGTTTCTATTTTTGGCAAAAAGAAGTTGTTCAGAAAAATGGAACCATTTCTGAGTAATGATAAAATGTGGGACTTCCATACCCACTGAAGTCAGTATTTAAAATGAGCGTTTTAACACCTTTATGAAGTCTTGCTTTAGGAAGAAGTCTCAAAACTGAAAGGCTTGAGCAGCTTTGAGTGCTAGTTTTGTTTATTTTTTCACAGAAGTTTTTAAAGGTTGCTATCCCTGTCGATGAAGTTAAAACACAAATTCAGTTTGAAATTTTCTGCTCACCTCAAGCAGTCCAAGGCCATGTTGCTGATGAAATAGGTGATCCCATCATTCCGTGGTACCTTACTTGCTGACCTGAAAAGAAGATGCTGATGATTGTGTGTCCTTGACTATATTATCTGTTTTAGCAAGTAGAATATTTTCAAAAGAAAATAATTCATTGAACTAGTCTTTTCTTATGTCCTGATTAATTTGTATGTGATGTTGTAATGATGCTTCAAGATAAGAGATAGGAACTGGTTTTATAATAGAATGACAGTCGTTCACCTATTTAAAACTTTAATAGAGTCATTGCTTCTGTTTTCTGAAAACTGTATTTTTAAACTCTGAGATAGCAAATAAAATTACTAGCAAGACAATATTGTTTGAAATTTAAAGAATTACTTTGGTAGAAAACCTGGAATTAGGATTTATATCACTCTCTATGTCAAAAAAACCCTTCTTTATTTTTTTAACTACAAATATGTAACAAAGAGCTGCACAAACAGGGAAATTGCCTTCCCAGCTGCCATTTAAATATCTAACCTATTTTCATAAGCTGAAGAGTAAACAGACTGTTTTGTCATAACATTTGGGGGCTTCAGCAGCCTTACAGAAGATTAAAACCGGGCAGTTGTAGCTGTCAGGGCCCCCAGCTGTCAGCTCCTGCACTGGATCAGATGTCAGGATTTCAGTCGGTCACAGCATGGAGCACAAGGCTGATTTCATTTACCCGAGAATGTCAATCTGCAGTTTTTCATGGCTGAGGTGTGTACTGAGCCAGCAGAGTTTTCAGATGTTCTCATTTTTGACATGGTGACATCTGTCAGAGGAGTGGGGCAGACAGATGGGAGAGGAACAGCTTCAGTCCTCTTATCCTCCTCTGTTGCTGTAACCCTGCCAGAGCCTGAGATGTGACTGTACAATGTGTGTGCAGGAGAATGACTGTAACTGTAATTAATCAATTAACATAGTTTGAGGATTTCCTCAGAAAGGCTGTGTGTGATGAAAGCCAGTAATGTTTTTTCTTTAATTTAAAAATGCTTACAAAATTGCAAAACCACTTTATTGTTTATTGTAAAACAACTATTTGGTGTTATGTAGTTCATGTGAGTATTACCCAATGCAGCTTGACATCTTATAAAATAGAAATTCTATGTAAAATTCTATGTAAAAAAAGTTTTGTACAGTAAAATTAAGAGTTTTATTAATACAATGCATGTGAAGAAGGCAAATACGCATACTTCTTTATGGTTTTAGAGACAAATTAAACATATTATTTTAAAGTAGATTATTAGCCTACATGTTGTTTCCCATATATAGTAGGGGAGTTGGTATTCTGTGGTTATTTTTGAGGGGATGGGGGTTGTTTGGGTTTTTTTTTTCTGGTTATTTAATATTTTTATGAACTTTGCAACAAGTTTGAAAGCACTGCTTTTGCAGTCACCCCCAAACAGACATATTGTAATTGTATTTTAATGTATTGCTTATCTGTTCCTTATGCTGATTGATGTAAATCCTTTTTAATTTTTAGCTTTTAAGTTTATTTTTATTGACTCCTTTTTATATTTTTTAGTTGTTGCCATTGTTGACAAATTCAGATAAACTGTACTCTTTTTATAGGTCTGCTAATACAGCTTGAAGGTGTAGTGTGAAGTTTCATATACTCCTTAGTTTGTCTTAGTGGCATTTCTAATCTGGCTGGGATTGCTGAGTGGAGAGCTTTATAGTGAATGTGTTCACATACTCATCCACTACAGATGAGTGCTACCAACTGTGTGTAAATCAGGGGTTTCTCTCAAAGGCTCGAATGTGCCATGTGAGACTTCAATTTATAAGCCTGCTGCTGAGGAGGAGCTGGAGTTGGTTTTTAGAGAGGAAGAAGTTTTTGAGGGGAGCTTTCCTGCTAGGAGGAAGAATTGGGTAGAAATTAGTGTTCTATGAATATTGAGCCAAACTTTTTCATTCGCTGTCAGGAAAAAATGAGAACTCTGCTCTTGACTAGAGTATCTGAGGGAGGTGGTTCATGCTGAGGTAGACAGGAGACTGAAACTGGCTGCAGAGGGTTGTTTTTCCATGAGACATCCTGTTGTTTTGGTTTCCTCTTGCTGATTACCATCGCTCAGTGATCTTGGGTTTGTCAGGCCACAGTGATGACTCAACTCACCAGCTCAGTTCAAAAGTTTGTTCCCTCCAGGTTTTGTATCAGACTCACAGTCTTGTGTTCCATTCTTTTATAGACACACTCGTACTGTCACTGCACTGCCTCTGCCTTTAGACAGTTGGCTCATAATCTGCAACAGACTAAAGTAAATCTGCCTGCAAACCCAGCTGTTAGAGAAAGAAAGAATGGCATTTAACATTAAAAACACAGGTAGGGTTGAATTTATTGTTTTCTAGATTGAAACAGTTTTGGCACATATAGGCTGGAGTCAGCCTTCCCATTGGATCTGAAAAAGGCACTGTCAGCCTTGGAAATACTAGCAGTGTTTTTCCATTTTTGTTGCTCAGCAAAGTATCTTGTTTTAAAATAGCAACTGGAGTTTTTTGGAACAAGCTTGCATTTGGGAGATTGTTAAATTAATCTGTAGGAACGTTTATTCTTAGGGATGACAATGAGATAATAAATGAAAAAGTTTATTTTCAGATGTCATTAGAAACAAATGTTGAAACTCAAGTACATAAAAACCACAACTCAAAGGAACGAGGATGTTGATCTTCCTTGCAGTGCTTTAGTTACCTGAAACTCATAAAACCTTAAACTGCCTGGTTGTGTTTTGCTCTCCTGGGCTTATGTTTAAATGTTAATATGGTAGTAAATGCTGGCTTTAAAATGATCACTGGTTTGTGAAGGGTACAGTCTAGAGTAAAGATAGTGGAAATACCCAGAAGTCATGCTTTGATTCAAAAAATTGTACCAGAGTTTCTTATATTTAAGGTAATTTGATTGCAAAGCAATGAGCACAAACTCTGTGAAGGTAACATTTGTAAAATGACATTACATTGATCAGAATGTGTCAATCTGACATTTGTCTTTGTATCACAGTGTATTCACTTTGGGCTTGATAGAGCTTGGATATTGTTTTCCCTGTGTTATTGCCATTAGTCTTCATCATCACATTGAATGGTAGAACAAAGTCATTAATGAAATAATCTAACTTACTTAAAACAATGAGAATTTTGTAATTTTTCTCCTGTTCAGATATAATCCTCTGATAGACATGGAGCCATATTTTGCTGGTTTTAAGCACATGCAGCAGGACTATGAAGTCACTCTTGAACTTGCAAGTGAAGAGACTCAAAAAACTAAAAATGCACAAAATTCTAGGACGGGGTCTTATGGTGTCAGCATTAGAGTCCAAGGAATCGATGGACATCCTTACATAGTACTGAACAATAGGGAAGGATGTTTGCCAGAAAATCCTCCTCCTCCTGGAAAAGAGCAGCAGGTCATTCCTCAGACTATAAACAAGCCAGCCATGGACTCCAATTCTGCTTTTAAGTTGGAGGACAAAATCAGTGAACATACAAAATTTGCTGGAACACAGCACGTGCAACCCTCTATGCCTAAAAAACTGCAGATAACCAATGTGAATGAAAAGGAAAGTGGAATGCCAGATTTTAAAGATGAAACTATGAAATCCTCAAATTTGTTGAATTTTCAAAGACATCCTGAACTTTTGCAGCCTTATGATCCTGAAAAAAATAACTTGAACTTGGATAATTACCAGTCTTCTGTATGCAATAAATCTAAGTCTTTTGCAGATGAAAAAACTGAAGCAAAGCCTTGGATTTCCTCATCGAAAGTAGTGTCCCTACAGAAAACAAATACGTACCTTGCAGAGTCAACCAAAGCAAATTCAAAAAAAATACATCTGAACAGGTCAGTAGAAGATCCAAATAAGCAGCTGCAGGATTGTCCCAGTAGCACGATCAGCGCCGGTGACGTGTGTGTTTCAGAGTCATTTTCACCTGCAGGAGAATCCCCCTGTGTTAGTCCCACTGCTTATCCCGAGACAAAGAAACCTAGACCAGATGTTCTTCCCTTCCGCAGGCAAGATTCCACTGGGCCAGTAGTGAATGACTCCCGAAGATCCTCGTCCTCATCAGCTACTCCCACTTCTGCAAATTCCTTATACAGATTTTTACTGGATGACCAGGAGTACGCCATCTACGCGGACAATGTTAACCGCCATGAAAACAGGAGATACATTCCATTCTTGCCGGGAACTGGTCGTGATATTGACACTGGTTCACTTCCAGCAGTAGATCAGCTAATTGAAAAGTTTGATAAGAAAGTTGATGCTCACAGAAGAGGCAGGTCAGGAAAAAGGAACAGAATTCATCCAGATGATCGTAAAAGATCAAGAAGCGTTGATAGTGCCTTGTCATTAGGACTTGATGTAAATTCAGATTATTTAGGTGAATTCAGTAAAAGCTTGGGTAAGTCAACTGAGCACTTGCTGAGACCGTCTAAAGTTTGTCTTCACAAGCAGTTATCCAGAGATCAAAAGTCTCCTTCCAAAGAGACGAAGATTTCTGCTCGAAGTATTGGAAAACTGCAAATGCCCAGTAAAGACACTCAGAGCAGCAGTTTCAGCTCTTTGCAACACCATAAACAGAATGGAACAGATACAGAGAGCTTGATGGGTAGATCAGCTACACTCCCAGGACAGAGTAAGAGAGAAGTAGTTAAAACAGTAACTTCTACTTTGTTGTTGCCAAACCGAATTACAGTTACACCTGAATCAGGAGCCAAGAAGATTTCTGTAAAAACATGTTCATCCGTCCCTAATATACAGGTAATTTTGAATTCATTCTGTAAGCTGTCCTTTGCATTCTAGCATACGAAAGCTACCATATTGTTAATTGTGTATTGTTCTGGTCTTCATTAGAACAAACTCCCATCATACAATACTTCCAAATGGGATTGTTCTGGAGAAATGTAAATATAATTTTTTGTTGTTGTTGTAAGTGTAGAAACCTGATTTGTAAAGCAACTGATTTTTGTATGGGCAAAGGAAGATGGTGGGGCCAAACAGATTCTCATAAATGATGTTATAAAGATTCTTAAGCATAGATGCACAAAAGTAGAATGTGAAAAAATATGTATGTAAAATCAAGTTGTTTTCTTTTGGTGTGGAGTATGGTTTCTTATTGCAGTAAGGCAAAACTCCAGTGGATCTTTCAGCACATAAAAGGTCCAAGCACATAAAAGTTTTCATTAATAGGATAGAATGGGAAATTCCAATTATACTGTTACTATTTACAAGTCTCACAGGATTTTTACCTTTTGACATTTTATCTTTATCTTTTAGGCAACTCCTGATCTCCTAAAGGGCCAGCAAGATCTTGCACAGCAAACAAATGAAGAGACTGCTAAGCAGATTCTTTACAATTACCTTAAGGAAGGGTCAGTAAACATACTTAACTTTTGGATAAGAGACTGCATTTTCTCAATATTTGTCTTCTATTACGTTTGAAATGTGAAACAGTAAAGTGAAAGCTATAATGAAATGAAACATCTCTTTCACAATTCTGTGTCTCAGCTGTGTCCTCTAAGGCATTATCTGATCTCAAAATACCCAGGTTACCAGGACTTACATAAGGTGTTGTACAGGATATGATTAAATGCACTTGAAACTTGTGAATCAGAATGTGGTTTGTCTTTTAAATACATCTGGAATTAAACTTTGTATAATATAGAGGTTATTGGAGAATTCAAATAGTACCTCATGGAACTTTAAGCCTTTGGGTTTTTTAAACAACACCAACAACAATGAAGTGCTATTTCCTAAGGTTTGACAGAAACCCCCTGTGCTTTTAATACTTTGTGCACATGTAACTCTTGGTGTTTTCTACTGATTACTTATTGAAATGTAAAGGAAGGTTAAATTAATTTAAAATACATGATGCATTTAAATTTATTTTGATTCCTGATATAGCAGGTCCTGGGATCTGTTCAAGTGTTATTTTATGGTGCAGTAGTCAGGACTTCTAAAACTTATAACTTACTACTTCTTATTTCAATATGTCTGAGTAATACACATGCTGAATATCTGTCTTTCCACAGCCACAATCTTACAGAATAGTTTTGCATTTCAAAAGTTCAGTGGTCTTTTTTTTGTTTGGTTGGCTTTTTAGAAAACATTTGGAATACAAATTTTTAACTCCTCTCTTTGAAGATTTTAGCAAATCATAGTTAAGATAACTTCTGATTTGTTTGTATTATTTTGGGGGATTTTGTGGAGACTTTTATTAGTTTGGACAGTCTGAATTTGGTTTGATGTTAACAAAATAGTAACTTTGATCATATCATTGCTTATTTTTACTGTCTGTTTTAGAAGTCCTGATAATGATGATGCAACAAAGAGGAAAGTGAACTTGGTTTTTGAGAAAATTCAGACTTTAAAGTCAAGAGCTGCTGGAAAGACACAGGTAAAGAATTTTTAATTTGCTTTGGCTTGTTTCAAAGTGGTGCAGTACTCAGACAGGGCCTTAAGAATCTGAATCCCTTACTGACTTTTGCTAGGCTATTCATGTAGTCCCTCAGGAATATAGCTTAATTTTGATGGCATGAGAAGGATTAAATGCTTATTGTTTATTATTTTATACTGGGGTATAATTAGTAAAAATGAAACTTTTTTTTCTTCATATTCTTCTTAATCTAGATGTACTTTTTCAGAAGATTTTAAGTGTAGTTGCTTGCAGCTCAGTTAACCTTTTTAAGAAATCTCTTAGTATTTGAGAAAGAGTTTGGAGCAATGAAGAAAATTATTAGGCACATTCATATATATAATTTCTTGGGTAAAGACAAAATTTATTTGCAGAGATAAATGTTAATCTTTTGATTGCAGTGAGACAGACATAGTATGAGAGAGTCATGTAGCTTTTGTTATTAATGACAGCATTATTTATTTGCAAAATACATCCTAGGAAATTACCTAGAAAATATATTTGAAAACCTGTCAACATATGGGCATGCTTTCCTTTGATGTCCGTTTTGCATAATTGGTGATATCTCTGTACAATTGGCCCAAAGTATACATGATTTGAGTCATATGTCGCCTAATTTGAATTTTTCTTTATGTTTGGATATTTTCCGTTTTATTGTCAACATGCCTTGAGCAATTACCAAGAAGTTTTCTGAAAACCAAATCATGGTTCCTTTGAAAATCTTAGCTTGGCCTGACGCATATGAAAAATCCCTGGTGAGCTCAGGCAGTTGATGCTCTGCTTTGTTAGTCTTGCTTGTAGCTTTGTTTTAGATTAAAAAAATAAGAAACTATTCTCAAAGAACATCTTGGCTTTGTGGGAATAAATGTCTCTATTTAATTGTAGGTTTTAGATTCTTCGGCTGAAGTAAAAGCATTGGTGGAACAAAAAGCAGAACTTGAAAGGAAAGTGGAAGAGTTAGAGAAAAAACTGGATCTGGAAATTAGGGTACAGCACTTTATTGTTATAAAGCTTCTGATTATTTCAAATACACTTTTTAAAATAAGTGACAACTGATCCTCCAGCTGAATCCCTTTTGCTTCATATTTGTCTTAATCCAGATATACCTGTGCTTTTTCAGAAGTCTTTTTATTTAAGGGGTGGTTGGTCATAGCATTGTTACCCTTTGTAACAAATCCATTCTTAGTATTTGAGGAGTTTGGAGCAGTGAATAAAAGTGTTAAGCACATGCACAATGCACTTCTTAGGTATCTGCTGAGGTAAACGTTAATCTGTTGGTTGCAGTGAGACAGACATAGACTGAGAGACAAACTGTATTAATCATGTAGCTGCTGTCTGTTATTTTGCTTAACTTTTGGTGTACAAAATTCAGAATCAGCAAAATTCCAAAGAAGAGAGAGATGCTACACGAGCAAGTCTGAAAGATCTTCAGTTGCAGCTTGATCAAAGTATATGTGAAAAGGAAGCCTTAAAAAAGCAGCTGGAAGAAAATGAGAAGGAACTCAGGCAAAACCTGGAGGAGTGAGTTAATTCTAGCAAAGTTATAATTGAAATTTGTACCTTTTCTTAAACCTTTTAGATTAAAAGTACCTGTGTCTCCAGAATATGTTGATGGAAAAAGACAAGTGACATTAGTTACTTACTGTAGGAAATGTTTCTACCATTTAAAAGAGTCATGTCTTTAGAATATCTGGAAGGAAGAGAAAGATTGCTGAATTTATAATCTTCCTCTTAGTGCAAACTGCTTTTAATATTTCATGGTAAAAATATATAGTTCAAGTCTTTGAAATGTGGAAACAGTTCAACGACTAGAGTACCAGGTCTGAAATAAAATACAACTCCCCGCTTAAATACCTAGTTAGAAGATTTCTCATTTTTACCCCTCTGACATTTAATTTTTCTGCCTCATTTTATCCCATTCTCTTGTGGGCAACATGGGAATGTGTGTCTTTTTAGTATTTGAATGAACAAGTTTATATTTCTGCAAATTAAAAAATCCTGTCTGATTTTTACTGGTGAGGCTTTTTCAAGTGAAGATTGAGCAGGAAAAACACCAGACTGAGATCAGAGATCTTCAAGACCAGCTCTCTGAGATGCATGATGAACTGGATAACGCAAAACACACCGATGAAGGGGAGAAAGAGATTCTGATTGAGGTTAGTTACACAGTATCAGAAGAGGGGTCAGAAAAATTGCACGAAAAGAGGAGATACAGAAATACATGCCTTTGCTTTTCCTCTGCTACTAATCCAAAACAATGTAGCATTATTAAGGGTCCTAAGAAAGCATGTTATGATAGCAACATTACCCTAAAAGGAATACAGAGTGTAAGTACTATTGTTTTATGGAGCAGGAGAAGATATCTTAATGGTTGACAGACAGGTGAGTTATCCACTATTATCAGATAATAATCTCAGTCAGTTTTAACAATTAGGAGTTGGGGTCAGAGCAGGGAAGATTAGTTTAAAGAAGATGTATATCTTATCAAAGCCAGATGAGATTCAGCTAAAAAAATTAAAAGAACACAACAAAGCAGTCTCTAAATTGTTTACTTTCTATTGGTGGGACCAGGGAGAGAAGGGATGAGTCTGGAGAGAAGCAAAAGAGTTACAGGGTTTCTGTCATCTTGGGATGAAAGAGGAATTGGTTGTAGCCCTGGTTATACTAATATACTTATGATGAAATAGAGAACACAGCTTATTAAATTTGTTGATAAGGATGTGTAAGAGTATCAGTGCAGAAATATTAAAGATGTTTGCATGCAAGATCTGCTGGGTAGAATAACTACCTTGTTTTGTATGGGTGAGATTTGATTACTCTTAAATGACTGTCTTAAATCGCAGGCACTGTAATTGAAAGTTGAACATAAGTAGGGAAATATCACAAATGATGATGATAGTACTGAAAAACGTTACCTTTGAAGAAGGACTTCAATCTGAATAGAGAAGTGAGGGAAGAGTCAAAAATACATGTTACAGAATGTTGCTGTAAAGGTGATAGTGATCAATTTTTCTATGTTCTGTGTAGATAGAGTAAGAAATGAGAGACTTAGCTCCAGAGATTTAAAGAAAGTGTTAGAAAAAGTTTCTGTTAATACTGATAATTAAACAGAGGAAGATGCTGTCTGGGATGGTGGTAGGATCCCTTCCATTGTAGGCTTTTAATGGCAGAGTAGGCGATGTGTGTCAGAAGTGGTTTGGATGTCCTGATCCTCCTTCAGTGGAGGAGAAGCCTGCGTTCTCTTTGAAAGTACAATTATTCACAGTTGGAGAAATACCAAATTAGAGAATTCTTGAAGTAATATATTTTTGATTGTTTCTGTTATTCTGTGGTTTTGTATGCATCTTTAATCTTCAGATTCACTGACTCTCCACTTCCTTCCCAGAGATTTGTAGAGGGGAAATGACTTCTAGGGTTACCCTAGTGGGAGGAGGAAGGGTGTGAAGACATGGACTTGGTTGGGAAGCACTTGTTTTGTCTTCAGCACTTGAAGAAGCAACTTTATTTATTCTTTCCAGCAGAAAAGAAAGCAAAGAATTATCATTGAGTTTGTTTCTCTTGCAGCTAGGAAAATGCTTTGTCTTTGTTCTTATCTACCTCATTGCTAATGCAAGCACAAAGTAGGAGTGGCTCCTGCATTATTTGCAGATGGCATAACATACACCATTAAAATCTTTTGATAGTTTTGCAGCATCAGATATGTTGACCTATTATATAAAACATCAGCTATATGTTATACTTCTAATAAAATTAGGGTCGAGCAAATTTTCAGCTTACTATAAAAGCTGTAAAAAATATGTCAGTCATATGAAACAAAGTTGTCCTTGGGGAGCTTAAGTGCTTTCTTTCTGTGAGGCATAAACAGAACATCCACAGGAGCTATTTGACACACAGCTGTGTTTAATTTTGGGCTTTAGGAGCTGATGCAAATGAAGCAGGATCTGCAAGAAGTATTGATAGCAAAAGATCAGCAAGAAGAGATTTTGAGAAAGAGAGAGAGAGAGCTCACAGCTTTGAAAGGAGCACTTAAAGAAGAGGTGTCCAGCCATGACGCAGAGATGGATAAACTTAAAGAGCAACATGATAAAGAATTGCTGGATCTGCGACAGAGCCTGGAGAAAGCAACAGAGGTACATAAGTGCTAACAATTACCTCTACAGGGGAAGATTCTACCTCTCTCAGATGCTGTATACCAGATGCTTTCAGATACTACTATTTTCTTAGCAAAATAGGCAAGATTCATGCCAGGAGATTCTTGGCTGCTGAGATTAAGTTTAATTTCATACACATCTCATGTTTTGATTGTTTGTCGCAGCTGAAGTTGTGGTCCTTTCTTCGAGCACTTATTTACTGCATTTGCTTAATTGCAAACTTGGAGGGAGAATAGATGGGAGTGTAGTGCAGAGAACCATTTGCTTGTCCTGGGTTAAAGAGAGTCACCAAGACCTTGAGGATGCCCTTGAAGAACATCGGTGTGCTTTGCCAGTCATACTGTTGAAGTACTTTCTAGCTGGTCTCTGTAGTCCTTTGCAGGCCACTGTTCCTACATTCAGCTTCTTGTGTCATATCCTGTTCCCTGGCTGCATTGTTCCACCTTGCCCATTCAAATTCTCAATATCAGTGCGGAATTTTGTGTTTTATTTTGTGTCCTTTTCATTTATTGAACTTAAGCTTGTTTACTGAATGGTCAAAGGAATGTGAGCACAAGAAAACAGCAGGGGTTTGGGTGTTTTGAATGAGACAGGAAGAAAACAGAACTGAAGGAATTGCCTCTTCCAGCATTTGCAGAAAGTCTTTGTGAGAAGGAGAATAGGAACAGGTTTCAGATGTGTGTATTTATTATTGTTTTCCAAAAGATGTCCTTTGTGAAATTTTCTTTGTAGAGACAACATGTAGGAACATATTGAAAGATTTTTTTGGTATGAGGACAGTTCTCTTAAAGTTTTGAGCATTCTTTTTACAGTGACAGCTTTTTGTGTCTTTTCTGTATTCCCTCATTTTATTTCTCAAATGTTTGAGAAAATTTCTGCAGGCAAACCAGGCTTGACCAATATGTCAGAACTGTAGGCCCAGTTTTATGCTTAGAGATATCCATGCTAATTTATGTCTGTTACCTACACTGGTCTTAGGTGGGCTGCAGTTATCCTGCTGGTTGTGACCTAAAACATAACAGAGAACTGAGGGAAAATTAAGCTTGAAGCTCGAAAGAAGTTTCCAAAGCTTTATATGATCTATGAGCAAAGTAGGAGCTCATGTGGAAGATGCTGTATAGGTATTGTATGATTGAATTCTGACAAAAGATTATCCAGTTAAGGGTTTGTTTTAAATGTGCAGTTTTCTTCAGAGGTTAGAAAATTTTATAAATGCTAGTTTGTTTATGCAGCCTAGGACTTGTACTTGAGGTTGTTTGGCTTTGCTTAAATGTGTTGTTTCTCTTTGTTTTACATCATCATGAAGATATTTGACTTGTCTGAGCTGCATGAACTGAATTAGTTTTTTTTCTTTGAGAGAAAAGTAGAACATTTAAATTATCTTTTTTTATTACACAGTAATCGTAGTGACAGCTCAACCTCAATGAACCATCTTTTCAAAGTTAGTGCATGGTAATTTACTGTATTTCAATTATGGAGCTGTAATTACAACTGACAAGAAATGAAAGAGTAGTCTGTTTGGCATAACAATAACACAGTCTGGGAAATGGCTCTATGACTGGGTTGCTGTGGCTTAGAGATATTTATAAATAGCATTTATTTACTTGCATGACATAGTCTATCTAATGGTAAATTTAATAAGATGTACAAAAGTGAAATTTATTTGTTTAATGTTGGTCTAAGTACCAGTTCTCTTCCCATTTGAGTTGAAATTTTTGTTTTTATTTGAAGTAAAACTTTTAACATGTTTAATTAGAAGATGGTATTTTCTTTTGTTTTTGTTTTTGTTATTTTTTTTTAATCTTGCTAGTATTTGTACTCAATGATTTTTTGAAGCACAGCATTATGTTTGTGCCTGCTGGCTGAGATTTGATATTTATCATTTATCAGGAAAGTATAACCATTTTCTGCAGGAAGTTTCCTGAGTGATCTGCTGTGATCTTATATATATTGTTAATTATTTGGTTTATAATGAATCTGAAATACCCAGGAGACATATACAATTGAAGCTACTTGGCCTGTTAATTTTTTTTTCATATATGACTGCAAGCTGGAAAATACCAGATGGCAAGACACAAGAAGCCTACATCAAAGATTAGTGGGAAGGGCCATTCTGTTGTATTTGATGAGCAAAACAGGAGTGTAAAATGTGGATACGGATGTTTGATAGATCAGGTTGTATCAGGACCTCTACGTATGTGAGTGTTTGTACTTATGTTGCTTCTAAATTATCCAGATAGGTACAATGAATAAAGGTGTTTTGTGATATATAGGCTGTTAAGGAAGTTTTAGCATGGAGAAGGGAAGTAGTTTTTATGCCAGTGTTAAATCAACAGAATTTTCATCTGCTGGAGGCATCAGATAGGTTGGCAAGTAATGTGCAGTGCATTTAGTCTATGTGAATGCCACATAGATCTGTTTGCAAATAATGTTAGAAACATAAATGTTAGAAACATAATCAAGGTTATCTGATAGAAGAACAGAACAAGGTTGTTTGTCATCATGATTCTGTTCTCATGCTCACTAACATGGTGCTAGTTTGGGGTTTTTTTGTTGGGTTTTTATTGTTGTCGTGATCTGATTTCTTTTTCTTTAAGAGAGAATTTGAAATAAAGTCACAAATATTAAGATAATATTTTTCTTTGCTACAGTTTACCTTTTTAACTTATTTTTGTGTTATGTGTTTTGCTTGTGGTGGTCTTGAGATGGCTTTGACTATTCTTGACTTCATTGCTTGTTTGTTGAGACTGAGACTAGACTATTTCCATTTAACAATAGGAAAAGTTTTGTTCTTTTGTACCTCTGAGGGATAATAATTGCCTTTAATTTAATAATAAATTAAAAATTAATGTCTTTCTGATTAAGAATATATTTCTCCATAACTGCAAGTGCTATAACAGAGATTAATATGAATTCTACTCCAGTTTTAATGTCATAGAAAAATTTCTATTTTTTAATTTGACTCTGCAACACAATAGTCCGGGATTTTAGTATTTTAACCATGAGTGCTCTGTCACTGTAGATGAAGTACCACTGTTTCAGTAAAATTTGGAAATAGCTTTTGGAATGTGATGGTCAAGGTAAAAGATTGTAGCACATTGCAATTAATACTGTTCTAATTTCACTGAAATTTTATCAGCTCAGGAGGGTAGTTGCAAACTTCAAATTTAGTTGCACAGCACTTCAAATTTACATCTGTATTTAGAGAAGCTGACTGAACAAATTATGTTGTTCAGGAAAAGCTGTAATCATCACGTTAGGAAGAGGCTTATCTAAGCCTGACCTTGACTGATTTATTTGGCATGTCATATGTCTGGCCTTGTTCTCAGAATGATAATACAGACACTCAGAGTTTAGAGCTGATTAATTTATCAACACATTTAAGAATGTAATGAAGCTGGTGATCACATTACCATTAACACATGTATGTGTTACATTTGATTATGTTATAATTAAAGAAAAGACGGAATTTTACCAGAGCAAATGTAGGAACATCAAAAGACAGTGGTTGCCTTCTGCACATGTTATGAACTAAAATGATCCTCTTTTAAGATAAGAAAAAAATATAAATCTCTGGTATTGTACATGAGAAGAAGCTTTGGTTTTGGATTTTTCCCATCTTGTTAATTTAGGTGAACCTAGCAGAAACTGTAAAGACCTTTGAAATGAAAAGTAACTATTGGATCTTTTTCTACTTAACCGGATAATATGATGTATCTTCCTCAAAGCTAATAAAAATCTCCCATGTAGAGCAGAAACTTAAAAACTGGCTTAAGCATTCCAAATGATACTGAGATATACTCTGTATGCCTTTTTTGTAGAAATGGCTTGGAATTAGTTGAAATGTAAAATGAAACATGACTAAATCTAGTCTATTCTGAGGACTCGTTTTGGAATAATACTGTACAGTGAACAGTGGTTAGCCAAGTTACTCAGGGAAAAGTGAAGCTATAAGTGTGGAGCATTGCAAAACCACTTTGGTACTTTAAGTGATTTAATGTATGTAACTGTAAAATTATATACATATCTGAAAAAAACCCAGGGCCTTGTTTTGCACTGAAGTGAAATCTCAGGGCTATATCATGCTAAAAACTCATGGTCTTGATAGCAGTAAAAGAAACAAATGATACAATAAGAATTAATTGGGCATGGAAACATCATTATGCGCTCTTATCCATACATCCATAACTCACCTGAATCTGCATCCTGAATGCTGTGTCTGAGGCTGCTATGTTTACCTCAAGCAAGATGCACAACAATTGAAACGATTTAGAGGTGATCTAGGATTTGAAATGCCACTGGTGGGTATTTTCTTTCGTCTGCCTGCCTGAGGCAGCTTTTGTCATGTTGAAATAACACTTTTTTGTTTCAGTTGTAGAAGCTGGTTGGTAATGGGTTTAAACAGTGTACAGAGTCAAATGGTGGAGTGAGTGGTCCAAGTCAATGTTTCATCTTTTGTGACCTAACCCCTCTCCCCCTTTCATTTTCTGCCCTCTTTTACCAGCCTTCTAAAAGCCTGGTAAGATTCTGATTGATTTTCAGTGTGGTACAAACACAGATGGAGTGGGGGAAAGAGAGGGAGGGTAAGCAGACAGAAGTGTGATGGTGGAAGGAAAGCTGCAGACACTCCTTCAATAGGTATCATTATTGGAAACACCTATTTTAGAACTGTATATGAAAAGTTTGGAAGGCAGATTTGATTTGTTCTGCCCATTGTGTCTACTCTGTGTGTGGAAAGGAAGTTGGTAATAGTATCATGCATGTTTTCAGGACCCATGTAATGAAGTACCAAACAAATTATGTAATATTAATGTTGTCAACAAGAATATAAAATGTGCCTCTAAAGCACTCTGAATACATAAGTTGGTGACTGTGTCTTTAAGTTCCACCTCCTTCATTTCCGTGCAGTTTGCTCCTCCATTTGTTTGGTGGATACATGTGTGAATTTGGGTGCAGACAGTACCATGAAACTACAGCTAGTGGGTTTTATACTGTATGTAGAGTCAATAAAGCCTCTCAGCAAAATTGTCCTGTAAAGTTCTGTTTGAGTTGGATTGGACCACATCTCTAGGATAATAAAAAAAATAATCCTGTTTATCTGAAATAGTAATTTAACTATTGTGGACCTTCCTCTGCTGGGACTATTTCAGTAAGTCTGGGTTAGGAAGGGGGTTGTTTGTGTGATTTTTCATTTTCTTTGTTTCTGAAGCTTTGCAAGAGCTTGTACAGCCAGTTACTTCTTTAATGCCATCAGGAGAATCTTTAGTCCTTGTTAGCAGAAGCCAGTTTATGTATTCAGGTGATTTTTCTCGTGACAGTATATGTTTGTGTATGTATGGGAAGTATTTGACTCTGTCAAACAGGAGGGAACAACGTGAACACAGAGTTAGTTAATATTTTACTCCAGTCTATCCAACAACTTCTGACCTTCAAAGGACTGTTAGTATAAGCCAATCTGAGTATGTCATGATACATAGCCAGAGGGATAACATGACATTGATGCAGGTTCTGGTTAAGAGGTTAATACTTTCCTGGCCCTGGATTTTATAACTTATATAAACGTTAGGTCATGACTAAATAGGAAAATTTTGTTTAATATGCTCTGTGTAAAAGAGGCCTGCATTCTCAGTCTTCAAATGTAGGTATTTAAATCTTTCATTACATCTCATAAATGAAAACCTAAATAGTTTTGGAAGTAATATTAAAGACATGGTGCCATTTCAAGGAGTGAAAATGACCTTGTAAGAAAACAAACCTTTTCTCTAAGCTGTCACCAGTGAATTTTTAACGAATTAGTAGAGTGGCTCTAGCTGAAATGAAATGAGAGACCAGTCTGACTCACTTGTAAATTTGTGCACTTGCTTACTGAATAATCTCTTGAAGTACAGCAGAGAACTGAAGCTGTTTGCAGCATACCTTGTGAAGAGAGGGAAAAAAAATCACTGACCCTTTTAATAGGTAACTAATAATTGTTAACTTCCAAAGGCATGGCCATGTGTTAAAGTTGGCTGGGCCTCAGTTTGAGATTACGGGAAGAATTAATATAATCTATGTCAGGTAGAAAAACAGTAAGTGCAGCCATTTAGGCTTTTTTTCCAGAAGTTTTGTTGGTTTTGTTGTTACCTTTTTTTGGGGAGTAGGTAGGATGGGTTGGGTGGGTTGGTAGCCTAACACTCCATTTGTAAGGAATTTTTGTACTCCTTTTGTAAAGATACAAGATTTAATTATCCATGGTATCCTATGGTTACTCTGTTATTCATCCCAAGGCTTCCAACTGCTTTAAGAAATAGTGTCTGGGGTTAGAAGAATTGCCTAAAGGTAAACAGTGGTAAAAATGCCAGAACTACAAGCAGAGGTACAAGCAGAAATAAAGACCTGTTATTTGCATTCATGAACTTTGAAAACCAGATGACTGTAGCTGAATAATACTGATTTCAGAAGCTCCCTTTACAGAAGAGCTAATAATGATTACAATTAAAGTGTTGTCCCTATGTGGAGACTCACTATGTTTGTCTTTTTTTTCCTCGGTGTCAGTCTTTGGGTGTAGAATGGTTTTGGGTTTTTTTCTTTCTTTGGGAATCACCTGCATGTTACCTAAGGAAATCAGTGTCTAGTTTTATTTAAACTAGACATTTATTTATTTGTTTATATACAAAAAAAAAAATAGAAAGATTTGATATCTCCGTGACTGCTACCCCCTCTGGATCATCTGAGGGAGTTGGATAGATAGGAATCCCTGAAGCCACATAAAACTTCTTACATGTAGTTCAAGAAGTTAAACTAGTCCAGCATCAACCTAAAAAGGTGGCCCATGAGTCTTCAGAGCTGGTTTCAACAGCCAGTATCTTGATACCTGAGGTATTCTACACCAGGAATAGGATGAAGTGAGCAGCAACACCATTTCCCTTTTCCAGAAGATTATCATGTCATTTACTTAGATTGCATAATTATAAGTATGGAAAAAAAAAATTGAAAATCTGTTACTTTCATTAAAAAGCTCCAGATTGTGCTCTAGCTCATTTTGAATGGAGATTTATTCTTCAAGTATGGCTGTTAAAGAACAAATAGTTAATTGGTTGGAACAGTTTTCACAAATAACAGAATCAATTAGGTTGGAAAAGGTCTCTGAGATTGAGTCCACCCTATGACTGAACACCACGATGTCAGCTGAACATGGCACCAAGTGCCATGTCCAGTCTTTCCTTAAACGCCTTCAGGGACAGTGACTCCACCACCTCCCTGGGCAGCCCGTCCCAGTGTCTAATCATGATGGCTGAGAAGAAATTCTTTCCAAAGTCAAACCTAAACCTCCCCTGGTGCAGCTTGAGGCCACGTCCTCCTGTCCTGTTGCTGTTCCCTGGGAGATGGGACCGACCCCCACCCGACTGCACCGTCCTGTCAGGGAGCTGTAGAGTGATAAGGTCACCCCTGAGCCTTCTCTTCTCCAGGCTGAGCCCCACAGCTCCCTCAGCCGCTCCTCATCAGACTTATGGTCCAGACCCTTTCCCAGCTCTGCTGCCCTTCTCTGGACCTGCTCCAGCCCCTCAATGTCGTTCCTGGATTGGGGAGCCCAGAACTGGACATGCAATTCCTGATATTCAGTTGAACTGGATTCTGAAAAGAAATGTAAAGGTTTTTAGAAGAATCTGCTGACTTTTGCCTGATCAACACTGGATTTAGCCAAGATGTAATGATTCTAATGCATGGCTAATGATGACACTTAACTTCCCCACACTTTAAGTCTTCCTTTATTTTGTAAAAGGACTCTAAGGATCCCATAGTGTGTAGTCACTGCCAAAGGGGAGTTTCACCAGCTAAAGCACTGAAGTCAGCCAAAACTATTTTTTAATGATCAGTTACACAACCTCTCTCATGTCTTTGCCAATGTTGAGGGTGTGGTAGAAAAAAAGGTGTGGAGCTATAGAATATTTTCTGCATTCCTATCCAAAAGTATTTTTTCTGTATTCAGGTTGAAACAGAACATTTCATTGTATCTCAGGGACCTTGATGGGTGTTCAGTTTCTTTGGGTTTACACAATAATGAGTGGTGGGCAAGATTTTGATGCCTTTTATACTATCTGTTCACTGCTTGCAACAAAGATCAGAGTAGAATGCTGTATAAATACATTTGCTTTACTGAGATTTCTGCACCAAAGGAGTTGGAACAATATTTATTGCTTTATGTTAACTTGGTCTTGACTAAATTTAATATGTTTGAAAATACTTCTGGGCACATATATAACTATATACAAGGATACAAACCCAAGCTTTATTAGATTAATTTTTGTTAGGCAAAACACCTGAAAGGAGCAGGATGAAAAGTGAGGGAAATATATTTTACTGCTGATGTTCCCTTCTGTATTCCATAGGCCTAGAGCTGAAAACCAAATGCCACATGCATATAAACTCCAGCAGCTGTGACTGTGTGGCTCAGATAAGAAGACCTATGTGAGGTAAAACTTTATAGATCAGGTGTACATGCCATATCAAACAATACACACACATATATATGTATGTAGATATATGTGTGCTCACTTTCTTCTCATCTGTTAGGAGTTAAATGGAGCTTGTACATACTATTAAAAATCTTCTGGAGAAAGAATTATAGACATTTCTTCCACAGACTTTTAATTCTTTTTTTCAACATTCCTTTTCCCTGCCATCTTCTAAGTAATGTTGTTCCCTGTATTAAATACAGGAAAGTAAGAGGTAGAGAGATTGGTGTTGAGAGGATCCTTCAGCTGTGCACGTCCAAACTAAAGTACCTAGGTTAACATTGTTAGTCATTATAAAGTCTTTGATATATTCAGGGTACAATTTTTGCTGACTTTAGTTGCAACTGTGCACTCAAATCTATGGAAACCAAAGCCCAGTGTCTCAAACACCAGGGAGGTTAAGGAGCATGTAGTTATTGATCCTCTGGAAAGATTTGGCTGAGTGACTTGCCTTGGGAGGTCTTCGGCAGAGACAACAACAGACTCCAGATTCTCTAGGGCTGGTTTTGGGTACCTTAGCTGTGAAACTGTCCTCTCTCTTTACTGCCTCACTAATTTCTGCTGTAAACTCTTAACTTCTCAAGCTATATGATTAATCCTTTAAGCTTTAGTATTAAAATGTGTGAGAACTATTAAAAAATCAGTGGTTATTGAACACCATGGATTATATTCTGCCATGTAGGATCTATTTTTGTGGTCAGAAACGGATTTTTTTCAGTTAATCTTTCTTCTAGGATTTGATAACTTTTTTTACTTGGTTTGAGTCCACTGCTGGACTAATAAGTAAATTTACTGCATGTGTACTGTGGCACAATGACAACATCAGAATGCAGAAGCTTATCTTTAGTCAGTCACAGAGGACTTTGTATTGTGGGAACTTATGTACAACTGTGTTTTCTTTCTTCTAGCCAAGCTTCTTTTTCTTTATTCTCAGCTTTTTCCAGAAATTCACAACCCATTTCCAGCTCTTTTTCCCTAATCTCTGTAGCTTAATGTTGCTGATAAGGCTTACATAGTCTTAATCAGGAGCTTAAACACGATCAAATTCAGTGGATTCAAATGTAATAAATAAGAAGGTGATATGAGTGTGGTTAGGAAGTGTTTGAATGATGTGGTTATTAAATCTCTTTTCCTTCAGAGATTGAGGAGATGAATATCTGAATGTAAAACGGTACAAATGTAGGGACTAGAAGGCACTGAATGCCCTGGAAGACACAGCAAGGACAGGCAGATTGAAAGGAAAGACAAAACAAATGCAAGTAAATAAGCATAATAAGCAAAATGCTATAGGGTATTTACTTACATAAATATAATTCTGTAATACAATGCAGTAAATAGTAACAGTAAGAAGTTGGTTTACTAAAACATGCTGCCACAACTAGTAAGTGGGACTGAGAAGAAATAAACATTTTCTATATCATAGGGAAGAAACTGCAAAATTGGAATTCACATATGTTAATTTTAAGATCCAAAAGAGCCCACTTCAATTTTTGATAAAATTGCCCCCCCTCTCCTCCTCTTTTTTGAGGGGCTTGAGATTTTGCAGAGGTGTTTTGGGTTTTTTTTTCTTTGTTTGGTAAATATGTCTGAATATACAGTATTTCATTCCAGGTTTTGTTGACAAGAATCTTGTTTAACCAGTTTTGTCTGTTTTGTGCTCTGTATGTTTATGTGCATAATCTCCTTTAAACTTTCTGAAGAGACTGATCCACAATTCTTTGAACTGAAGTTCTTATATTAACCATATCTGTTAATGTTTTATATTCAACTTAAATAATTACTTCGTGACCTTCACCTAGTTCTGTTATCATGGGTTAAGTTATATAAACTTAGTTAAAATAATTGCCAAAACTTTTCCAATATCCCCAAATAAATAAATGTAAAGGATTTATGAATGGGCACCAACAGAAATCGTTAATTGATGTTGTGTCATTAAGCCTTGAGGACCATTAGTTAACTCACACTGTTTATGTGCAGCACCATTGCAAACAAGTCACATGTGGACTGGGGGAAATGGATCCACAGCACAATCTCTCCCTGTCTGGCTTTTTCCTCATTTGTCCTTACTACCCCTTCAATGTTCAGTTTTCCTTCTTCTTTCATCCTCATCACTCTAACCCATTAATTGAATACTTTTGCAAACAGCCTTCAACTCCTTTTTTTGAAAGTGTAAGCCAGTCCCTGAATTTTCTGTGAAAACATGAGTCCCTGCTCATGTAGGCAGAGCCCCAGAGATTACCCCTGGCTGTTGGCAAATACTGTTGGACAGTTTAAACTGTCCTTGTTATTGCCACTTTCAGTTTTAACCTATGAAGCACAGCAATATCCAGACTTTATCAACATACATAGTAATTTCACTGCCATTTCAATGCAGTGGTTTTCATATCTTTTACTTCCACGTTTTGTTGGGGGAATTCTATGCAGAGTGTAGTGAGCCATCCCTAATGACAATGTTAAATTGTACCGGTGGTGTGTACATGAGTAATCTGCCTGCTGGCTGTGTGGGACTGCAGGAGCACGCTGCCTGTGTGCAGGGGCTCCATTGGCAAAGGACACAGCAAACTTTTTGTGCGTCAGCAGTGGCCGTGTATGGTGTGATAGCTGCTGGCCTGAGCCTTATGTAAGTGTTCAATATATGGACAGGGATCTCTCTCCACCAGCTTCTCCCCTAATGGTGTTGCTACAAGGTCTGTCAGAACTGCATTTCAGTGCTTATATGCTTTGTGTATGCTCTCCAGTGATCCCTAGGCTTTTTGCTGTCATGGTCACGTGTCTTCTCAACAGCACGCCTGGAGGGGAGGTAGAAGGTAATGTGGTGCCAGAGAGGACTAACAGTGGAGAATACAAGGCAAGAGCTGTGGGGACTTTTGATACCTTAACTTTCTGTGGTCATCTGCTATAGGATATGGCATATGTTGCCAAAAGCTCTTACAATCCAGAAACTTGATTTGTGCCAGTGAAGAAGCTCTGCATGAAATTCTCAGTACTCTAGGGAAAAATGAATATAAGCTTTTTACTGTCTAAACCCAGTGTAATTTGACTCTTGGAGATATGATACAATGTGTGCCTTTTCTTAGACAAGAAACATCTAAACTGTATTTGTATGGCTTGACTTTGTTTAAACTTCACTATCAAATTGAAGATACTTTTGGATTGTTTTGTCTAGTATCCTCCTGAACAATATCCTCAGGATGATCTTCTATGCCTTATGTGTATAGTACAGTTGTGTAAGGTAAACTGATAAGATAGACACCCCTGTGTTTCTTTTCAGTCTTGTCTGAAACAACTTGAAAAGATGTTGAAAAAATGTGTACCGTGAAACCACGTTGTGAAGAAAATTCCTTGTAGTCCCCCCAGATTATAAGTAAGAAAAGTGTTCACTCTCCAACTACAATACAGTGCAGCTCTCCATATATGCCAAGAGAGTTTTCTACCATCTTGTAAAAGTATGTGTGTGTGAAAGAAAGGAATTTTGTCCTTAACATGTTAGAGAATTTGTTTTGGCAGGTATAACCTTTGTAATGATGCCAAGGTCATTAGAGACCCGTGAAGATCTGCTGGCTAAGTGCTGGTCACTCAATCAGCTGGAACTTTAGCAAGGTTTTATTTATATATCCAATTTATTTCCAAGACTTTAAATTAGGTTAATAAAGACAATACATGCGTCTTTATGCTTCTCTACATTTTACATGTATTCACCTAACTTCTTGCTAACTTACTGAAATATATAGTGAAAAAGGAGAGCAAATAATAGTTTAGTTTAATGTTAGAGTCTGTATCCTAAGATACATACTACAAATAGCAGGCTGGAGCAGATCTCTAGATATGATGGCATCAGTGTAATCTGAATTTAATTTTGAACCTCTTAGGTTAAATAACATATATAAATAGATATTACTACTGTGTTTATTTATGTATATGGATTCTGGGGGGGTTGTTGGGTTGTTTGCTTTGGTGCATGTGTACATCGACTTTTAAGTAAATACTGCTTCCTGTGTTGGGAAAGTAGAGCAAACCATGGTTGATGTAGTGGAATCTCCAGGTCTGATGTGGGTCTACTGCAGTCCTCTCTTGCTGTGCAGCCCCATGTAGGAAGTTGGATGAAAAAGAACAGACAAATCAACATTCCTTTCCCTCAACTCCCCAGCGTGCCTCAGCTGCTTTCACTCAGCTCCAGAAAGGAGAAATGAGACTAAAAGGAGCCACTGGTGGAGTGCTTGCTAATTAGTAAAACTTTACTGCATGCAGAAAGCAAAAATTAAAGGAATATATAAATGCTATTGAAATTCTAGTATGTGAAATCTTAAAGCATCGACAAAGATTTATTTCAGAGCTTTTAACTAGTCATGTATTTAGAAGAACAAGTTTTTTCAGGATTTTCAAAAGACCAGAACTTGTCAGCCTGCTTATGCTGCCAGTTTTTGTATAATAAGTTCATTGACCCTGTAGACAGTCTGAGTGTTTTCTGAGTTACTGCTTTATCTAATTTGCATGATTTTAAAGCTGCTGCTTGCTAGAAAACAGTCTAGTGAGGGCACTCCTTGTAAACACCCTTTTATATAACTTTGCTTATTCCTTTTGGGTAAGGAGAGGGGAAAATCAGGAGCGACAATCAAAAATAGTGTAAATGAAAAATGATTTTCATGCTTTCATAAAATATTTCACAAAATAGTTTCTGAGTAGTTTGATAGGATTTCTTTTGTTTTCATCCAGATAAACACAATTTCACATGCAAAAAATGTTGTGCTTCAGTAATGAATGTGTAATTACTTATTGTTACCAGATAATGTAGAGGCCAACGGTATAAATGGATTTGAGAAGGATTAGAGAAATTAATGGATGACACATTTATGGAAGAAAACCCGTGAGAGCTGCGAGTGTATAATGATGAAAGGCTTGCCTCATAGTTGTTCTTCCTTTTTTTGCCTGTAAGCATCAGCCATGGCCATGAGAGAGAATCCTGGTCTAGATTGATTCCTATGTTTATTCTGATGTTCTTGCTGTTGTTTAAGATCCTGGTGTAGAAGACAGTGGGGCTGCACTTGGGAACCAGATCTGTGTACAGGGTATTGTTCTGTATCAGCCCCTGAATGCCCAGAAACAAGAACCACCCATTATATCCTGGGTTCTTCTATATTCTTTGGAGGGGACGCTGAATGAGAAGTCAGTGAAGAGCGAAGATTAAATCCTTCCTGCTCTTTACAGAATTAAATGTTTATGAGTGCATACTTGGTCTGTGTTACAAGAGTATAGATAGTATAACAATACAGACAGATACTTCCACTCATGTTTTCCACAGTAAATGGTAGGATGTTTTAGAGGGTAGGTCGTAAGGTGATGATTAGCTCTGAAAAGTAACATGCTGCAGCCAGCTGCCCTGCAAAAAAAAAGTCAAAAATCCAGTGCCATAAGTTGTGATGCTTTGTTCATTATTATAATTTGTGTTTGTGCTATGTATTGATTTGAGTTTCTGAAAAAAAAAGTGTATATTTTTCAATACAGGTTGAACTCAATATTCAATACAAGTTGAACCACCACTGTTTATTTAGTGTAAAGAGCTCTTTATATTATCTGTCATTTACTCTACAGCCCTACCAGTGTGTTGCATGTTAATGCTTGGAGTCATCAGTGGTGTGAGGTTGCCTAAATTTTGTGTTGCTGTGGAAGACACTCTTCATAAATATGTTCTTCCTTAAAGGTCCTTTTGGCTTTTTCTATCTGTTAAATTTTTTAATTTACTTGAACCTAACAATGGGATTTGGTAATGAAATATTTTAGGGCAATAAAGAGGAAGATGTTAAGGTGAAAATATGAGATGACAAGCACGAGACTGTTCAGGTGTCATATATTACTTTATCTGTTCATATGCCCAAGGAGAAAAAATGCTAAATATTAAAGTCTCCGTTGATATTTTAATGTTATATCCTAGCTGTATTTGCTGTGATGCCTTATGGAACTCCTGTTGGAAAACAGAATAATTTTTTTTTTCTTAACATGACATAATTTGTTTTCACTAGAGTGCTGCTGTCCTTGCAAGTGAAAAAAATTCTGCACAAGAGGAACGAAATAGTGTAGAAAATAAAGTCAAAGAGCTGATGGAGGAAAATAAACAATTGAAGAGAACACTTACTGAGCTAGAGAGGAAAATTGAGGAGCTGCACAAACAAATTGATAATATGAAAGGAGAAGAAAATTCAGTGAAGGAAAAATTAAAGACATATGAGGTAAGTTAAGCAAACAAGCCTCTTAAGTAATCTTCCTCTTTGCAATGTACTGACCAAGAGGAGGACGGACAATGCCATAGGAAAGGGTAAGGAAAACCAGGTTGTCAGAATCAGGATGCAGTTTGCTGACATGTGTAGGAAAGATTTTCCCATCGAAAACCAGAGTAAAACCAAGTCACACCTTGGGACTGGGGAAATCAGTTACAGGCCAGAGTGAAAAGACTTAACAGCTCAGTTTCCTTGTCAGATTAAAGGCCTGGCCACTATTTCTGAATCTATCAAATTGCATCATTGCAGGAAGATAAGCAACAATTAGAAGAAGCTTTGAAACATGCTGAAGCAGAGGGAAAAGAATTGTTAGTGTTAAAAGCAGCTTTGGAAAGCCAGCTAGAAGATATGCAGGTAAGAACAAGAAGAATTTGGATCATTTAAATTTTAAATTTTCTGTTTACCTGAGTCACTATTGCTTTCTGTAGAGTTACATCTCATTCTTTTTGAAGTACACTTCGTTGTAAAGTTTAGACCTCACTTCAGTGTTCAAATGTGTAATGAAACCATAGCATCATCAAATTAAAATTGTTTTCTTGCTGAAGTTTTTTTTTTCCTATTTCCATGCATCTGGCAAAATTTAGGGGAAATGAATAGCCAAATAAACTGCCTAAGGTTTCACAAATCTATTATTTTCAATGATCATGCAACTCATGAAGGTATTTACATGTAAAAGAATAAAAAGCTGTACTTGAATATAAACAAAAATATTGTTAATGGACAAATATCAGGACGTTTGCTTCTCTATTTTTATAAGCCTGTCTTATTTGCAAATGTTGTATGGAACTGGAATATTTAATCACAAAACCAGAGACGTTTAACATATATCACTAGGATTTGCAGCCTCTTAAATTCTGAATGAAGTCCTCTTTCCACCTTGCTCCTTAGTCCACCTAGTGTCCCGGAAAGGTTATGCTTTCTTTCAGATTAGCCCAGAAATTGAACATGTGGAGAATGCATCTACTTCAGAGCAGTGGAGAGAGATGTTGGCAGTGTTGTGTATGAGTCAAGACTGGGTGATTCAGATGGCATGAAAATTCAGATCTATTTATTAGTGAGTGGAATGTATATAAATCTTGAAACTGTTCTTATTTACCTCATATTTTGTGTCTGCAAAAGCTGCAAACCTAATTTTTCTTCTCTGTGATTCGCCTTTTACATGAACCAAAGGATTGACTTCAACAGTATCAGTTTAGAATTCTCTTAGTTTTGCTTCTAGAAGCTAAAATTTCAAGGGATTCTATCAAACAAGTCAGACTCAAAAGTGAGGTACATGTAAATTGCTAGTGCCACTTTTTTAATTGAACGGATGTTTTCCCCTGTTGTCTTCAACATAAATTTTACATTTCTGTTCTGAAAATGAAACTTGTCTCTAAGTGAATTAAAAGCCAAGGAAAGATTGCGTTAACAAGCATGTTCTCATGATTCAGTTAATTATGGTAAAAAGAGAAAATAGCAACAGCAAGAAAATACTTCTATATCTTTAAAATTGAATGTGCTTCAAGAATATAAGGTTTGAACAATATGGGTGAGTTTCGTTTCCGCAAAATGATGTTTTTAAGCTGATGTTTCTTGTAACTTCATGAATAAGTGTTTCCTCTGAGGCTTTTGGTCAGGCTTGGTTTTTGGTTGTCTTATTTTTTATATATTTTTTTCATTTTAAATCTGTTTACCTGCTCTCCCTCACTGATTCTCCTCGTTTGCTTGTCTGTATCACTGATAGTCTGCACAATCACTGTAGGGGCGCATTGCTCATCACTGGCTTGCATTTAGCACACTCCCCTAAGAACTCCCTTCTGCCACAGTCTGACTTGACCTTGCTGTGTAACATGGATCAATGCACCATACACATCTCCTGCATCTTGATTAGCTTTGGGTCAAGATGCTTGAAAAGTGTGTTCTTTTTTTTCTGTTTATGCATCCTTCAGGGCATCATGCCAAATAATGCTGCCTCCAAGCAACGTCTCCAAATGAAAGAATTCAAGGGAAGGTGACAGCAGAGTTTGTCTTGACGTTTTATTCACAATTTACGTCTAAATTCTGGCACACTAAATTTAATCCTCTTTCTGATTCTACACTCTCGTCCACCGGATATGAGCACTAACAGACCTCAGGATGTAATCAGCAGGCCCTTTGTTTTGAACAATTCAGCCTTTCTGTCTTTAGAGTTGTTCTAATGAATAATGTTGTGCAGTAGGTTGATTTGGCCTTGTGTTACCATTGACAATTTAGACGACAAACTCTGGCACTGTAATAATGTGTATCCCAGTGAAAATGTAATTCCTGACTGTCCCATCTTGCTTTTCTACATAACACAAATTACTTGTAATGGTATCTAGTATAAGAAAGACAATGACAATACCAATAGAACTGTAACAGTTACTGGAAACAGCCAAGCCTATTCCTCCTCCATTCTGGATTTCTACTCAGAAAAGTTAAAGCTGGTATGCTCTTAATTGTAATAGGCAGTTTGCCTTAGTGCTTTCGTCTAAAATCATCCTCTGTATTGAAGTTTTCTTTGTGGATGCACAAGTGAGGAGTATTTTTGTAGCATTTCGTGTTGCATTCTAACCTCTGTTTTAGGGTAGCCACCTCTGTGTAGGGCAGTGTTTTAGGAAATGAAATACATCTCAACATTTTTGTACCATTGAGAAGGGAAATGACCTAATTATTATGCCCTTTAACCATAGCATATATGGTACTGTGATATCTTAAAAACTAATAATTATACCAACATTATGGATGGCAGCATCAAGTAATCTGTGCTTTTAAATGAAACAATCAGAACATGGAGTCCTTTCAATGGGTGGAAAACCAGGAAGTTTATCTTTTCATTGTGGTAGATAATAGCAGGCATCTAGAATTAGCATTGCAGAGCATTGTGAATTGAAATACATTCTTAATTTTCAGTTATCAGCTGAGATGAATTACTGATTTTGTAAAGAACATTCAACTAGAATTGTTTGGAAAAAATAGAGAAATATCAGAATAATCTTTTAGGTTAGTGTGAAAACAAATCACTCTTTTTCATTTCCCCCATTTTGTTCTCTTTTCATATAATAACATTTTAGCTTCTTCACAAAGTAATAAATTGCCACTAAAGATTGGCTTTAAATTGGCAATTGACAGACTGTTTGCCTGACTTGCAGTTACATTGTGACAGGCCAGCCAATTCCACTGAAAAGTGCTCAAGGATTTTTGTACATGGAGGGCACTCAAATTAGAGATTATACTTAAATTGACCATTGAAGCTGTCCTATAGGGCAGCCAGATTTCAAATACTGAAATTCAGTATAGTGTACTGAACAGGCAGACACTGAGGAAACTGCAGCCTTTGCATAGTTGGTAGCAACATTCCCATTGCATCATGGTTTTAATACTTGAGTTAAGAAAAGAGGTATAAATGGACATTCAGTTGTTTCTAGCATGATATATCAGTGCTTGTCCTATACTAGCTAGCAAACTGTAAAACCTGAAATTTCTCTTAATTTTACAGCAGCTGCTGGTATCACTGTGATAAGTAACATACCTTTAAGACATTAGAAAAGATGGTCTACATTTCATGATATGTATTTTTTAATCTACTGCAGGAGAACATCCGTTGCATTTCACAGGAACGACAGCAGTTAAGTCAGCAATTAAAAGATGAAACTCAGCAGAAGGAGCAGTTAAAGCAGATAAAGAATGAAATGGAGAATGAACGATTGCAACTGAATAAGACTGTTGAGAAGTTACAGGAGGAGGTACGAGTTCATGCCCAAGAGGCTGCAGGGATCTATATTTACCAGATAGAAGTAAATGAATTGGCAAATTGTAAAGAATTATATATTTTTAAATGTGTAAAAGAAAATAAAATGAAAAGTTTAGTATTAGTTTCTTTAACCTAGAGGCTCTAATTAAAAGCTTTCAGGGCTGGAACAATGATTGGAACACTACTATTGCAAAATGGCATTGTAAACCAGTTCTGTATAAACCAGATCCCAGATCTGAGTTCAGTTCTCATGTACAGTACAGCAATATTTCAGAGTTTTACAGCTGATTCTCAAAATTTTTGCATCAGATTTATTGTGCCATCTGTGTGTAAACTGTACAGCTAATACTGACATACTGAAGTGTGACTGTGCAGTTCATTGTGTCACTCAGCTGGAAGAACTGCTGACAGACAAAAAGAGAATAGTCTTGCCACACATGCTATTAGAAATTAACTTTACTGTTTTGTGTTTTCCCACTTCTGCATAGAAATTAATTTATTTGGGAATGTTTGATCAATTTTCTGTTTGAAAATACTGAGCTGAATACTGAAGCTGGAGGAAAAAAAACATTTGTTTTATTAAGCACAACAGAACCTTTTGTATATGTACTTTTTGCCCAGATGTCTGAAATGGTGGAGATCTCAAGAACATCAGCTCTGCAGCTTCAGAGCCAGCTTGATGAATACAAGGAGAAAAATCGCAGGGAATTTGTAGATCTGCAGAGGCAATTAAAGGAGAAAAATATTGAGGTAGAAAAATCACGCCTGATGAACATAAGAATGCAAGATGAGGTAATGACTCATAAGTTCAGTGAGAAATTCTCAACTTTGACCTAGAATTCAGTGCAGGTAGTTTTCAAGATAATGAATGTTTGCTATCATGCTTTTGTGTACTCTCATGTACATCATGAGAGGCTGGTCTCAGCATGCTTTTGAGTTTGATTTTCCGTGGTGGTGATCAGCGTGTTACTTCTGCTGGGGAAATGGGGGTTCCTGTTTAGGACAGATAAATGCAGTGTTTGTCAAATGAATGCATCTTAAGTGAAATGACAAGGATTCAGTTGATGATCTGCTGCTCTTTAACGCCTGCGACTGAAGGAATTGAGAATTTAGAAATATTTTTGATACCACCAGTTATTTAGGAAAAACAAGCAAACATGCAAACATACATTCTCCTCTTCTTTGATATGAGCCAAGGTGCAGCTTTAAATGACAAAGGTTTCTGTGCAACCAAGAATCAACCAGTCTTGAGTGTCTGCCTCATTGTATATAAATTTTTCAATAAAGACAATCCAGTCTTTAAAAAATCTGCATATACCTGCTCTCCAGTTAGAAAAACTATGAGAATACATTGGTCACAGATGTTTTCTCTGTATGGAATATTTTAGCAGTAGAATTTTTCCAGTTTAGAACTCTTAGATTGCCCTCTCCCCTTAGAAAATTTGTTTTAAATTAAATTTAAAAGAACAACAATAGAAGAAAGAGTAGTTCCTGTATATAGTTGTGTCTTCCTTCTATATTTATTCCATTCAGGGATGGAGAGCCTTTTTACAGGGATGAATACTCATGATGAAAAATGAAAGAGAAAACAGTGATTTTGAGAACATAGCTCTTGAGTTGAATGAAGTTGTATGTAGATGCCTACACTAATACATGCATCAAATATGTAAATATGTGTTTACACAGTGTAAGCACACTGTGTTTGCAGTTATCTCATTAAAGGTCATAATCCAAGTTTATTTTCTTGGTGCCATCTCGTGGATAAAACAAAAATTACTGTGAAAAGCCAGTAACTCAGTGGAATTCCTGTCATGCTTCCAGATCTGTCGTGTTTGCAATGAGTCCCCTTTGCTGCCATCCTTTGTTTATAGGAAGTACAGTGTCAAGTGTATTCCCATGATCTTATTGCTTCAGATTCGTCTGATGGAAGAAAACCTGAGGGACCACCAGAGAGCCCAGGATGAGGCAATAACAAAAACTCAGTTACTGGAACAGACTGTGAAAAGCTTGGAGTATGAACTGGAAGCCAAAAACCACTTAAAAGATGATCGGGCAAGACAAATCAAACTAATGGAGGTAAAAGACATTCTTAAGGGTTTGTTTCTTCTTTGAAGAAATGAAAATAATTTTGTTTCACATGGATTCTGCTTGGAAGGAATCAAAATAGCTTCATGTTTTTGAAAATCCTTGTAGTATTACTGCAGGAATTAATGTGGTATATTTTAAACGTAATTTGTTAGCATGTCTATTGTAACATGATATGTTCTAAATTGGAATTTCCCCTCATGCTTTTAGTTAACTTCTTTTTAATTAATTTTATCTAGAGCTTATCATACAAATTTGCATGATTTTCATTTCTAGGCCCATCATTCAGAACTTCAAAAGTATTTAGAAGTGTAAGTTTTGTTTAGCCTTTGATATCAGTTTATTTCAGGAGTCTGAATAACATTGTGACTCTAACTTGTTACAGGGTTCATAACTGTTCAGTTCAACTAGGCTGTCATTTGACTTTCATAAACAAACATCTCTATGTCATTGTACTCAGATAAAAAGAAATTTGTCTTCCAAATGTATAATGTAATGCAGATACTCAAAAAAAGTCTCTAGAAACATTACAGAATTTATCCTATATTCTTGAAATTGTTGAGAATGATTTAAAAAAAGGAAACAAAACGTTTATATTACTTCTGTCAAACAAATTCACTCTAAAGGCTTATCTACCTGCCACCTCTTTTGCTGTGTGTTTTAAGAGGCATTTCAGTTTCCAAGCTTAGTCTTTCAGACACTTTGGGTCCTTGAAGTTTAAACAAGAATGCCCTGATAGCAATCTGAAGAGGATGCAAAGTAGTATGTTGAGGTTGCATTTCTTTGTTTCATTTAGGACAAGTTGTCTCACCTGGAACTTGAGCTTGATGAAGAAAAGAATAATTCGGATTTGTTGTCTGAGAGGATCAGCAGGTGCAGAGAACAGGTACTTGAACAAATTTTCCAGCTTTTGCTTAATGATTCTATGAAAAAGTGTTACTAGGATCACAATCAATATTGAATGCCTAAATAATGATTAGCAATATGATTTATATGCTATACTTGAGCAGAGCATGGAAATCCAAAAAAGCCAAGGTTCACAAACATGATGAAATATGCTCCCTCCACATCATCACAGACCATTTTTTTCCTGTTGTTCTAACTGGAAAACAGACACAGGATGTATATAAAGACTGAAGACCAGTAAGCCTGTTGTGATCTTTCAATATGAGAGACTCTTCACAATTTTAATCATACTAAAAAGTAATTCAGCATAATAGACTCTTAATTTCAAGGAAGGAAGAGGAGGAGCTCTAGGAAATTGTGGAATTATTTAGTGAAATCAGCTGAACCAAGAATGCTAGCCAGTTTCAACAGAGAGGAAGCTTTATTTTCATTGCAAGTGTAAAAACTGATTAAGATATATCAAAGGCAAGACAATTGGAAAGTATTTTCCACACAAAACATCAGTCGTTTGTTCCAGAAGTGTAATATAAGTTGATAGCCCAGAAAGAGTCGAAGAAGGATTTATTAATGAGGTTGTGTCTCATGGGGCAGAAAATGTAAAGATAAAGTAATACTTGCCAAGCTAAGTGAGACCTATCAAAGTAACTCAAACAAGTAACAAAAAGGATTTTGTCTGTATAAGTAGAGGGAAGAAGTTGTGGAGACTGTAGGATGAGGCCTCAGTCAAGATAAAAAGTAATCCAGGTATGCCCTGTCAAATAAAGGAACATTTGACCTCTGTCTTCACTAAAGCCAATGAATGTGCGGGTGGGGGGAATTGGAGTGAGTGTATCAGAAATGAGACCATCGAGTTGGAAATCACCAAGTCTTAGGAGAATTAGGAGTTCATTGGTTTGAAGACAGAGGCCTTAATAATGTTATTCAAGATTTCTGAAAGAACTGACATAAGAAATTATAGGTCCTATAACAAAGACTTATAATAAACTAGTGGAGTATAGGGCTTAATTACTGTAAAAGTAGCCAGACATCCATGGCTGAGTAGTGAGGATCATGCAAATGTTGTAATAGTTCATGAAAAGAAATACAGTGATGTGGCTGTCTTGGAATATCATGGCCTAGATCATGTTCTTAGCCTTATTTTTGCTTTCTCAAGGATGTGAAACTGATGCATAACTCCTTACAGCACATCTGCTGCTGTAACTCTACATGAAGTACTACAGCTCATAGTAATTTCCTAGAAGCTCAGGGGACAATTAGCATTGAGGTACCCACAATAATCTGTTCTGTTCTCATTTCTCTTTCTCCAGAAAAAAAAAAAAGAACTACTGACATTCTTTTGAATAGCTGTAGCTTCAGAGGGAGAACAGAAAGTAAAATCTTAGTTTCTGTGTCTTTTCAATGAAATTGTGTGTTCCACTGAGACAGCTGGAGAGTTTAAAGTGAGGTAGAGCTCAGCTTTCTCTCACGCATCCTTGAAGCACCAAGGCACCATTACTTCTTTGTTTGAACTCAGGCTACTGAGATTCTATTTGATTGTAATAAAGACTTTCTGCTATTGTTCCATTGATATTGCTCAGACTCGGAGTCAGTGGGTGAAATAGAATGTAAAGGACCTATAATAATGTGGGGTCATGCTGTTGTTAAATCAGGAAGCCTTTAATACTGGAGTCTGTGCCTGTGTTGTAAACCTGGGATAAAAGTACTTTAGTCATAGCTGCCATGGAAGTTAATTTGCTAACTGAATGGAAACCTAAAGTACAGTTTGGTGACTAAAATGTTCCATAATGGGTAAAAGACATGTTTATTTTGAGGTCTGGAATTTCTCATTTCACACATGAGTTATAAAGGTTGCTTTGTTTTGATTTTATGCCAGAATGACTAAGTAGTCAAATTACTAAAGAGTATTTTAGGGTCTGCTAAGCATTTATAATGACATGAGAAATTATAATGAATTTATTTTGGTAATATCTGTATTCCTCTACATTTTAAAACTATTATTATAAATGTGTTATTTTAACATACTGATTATGAACTATAATACTGAAATTTCCAGTAAAAACAAATTTAAACAACTGGTTCTATTTTATATAAAGCTGAATGTTTGAATAAACATTGGCAAGAATAATAGTTCACATTTCACTTGCCATGAAATGTTATTCTTTTTTAATTTAAACACCCTTTTGAATCTGAATGGCTGCATGACACACTGTTCTCATCTCCTTTTGCCTTGTTCTAAGAAGTACCACAGCAGAGTAGAAACAGAAAAAAATGTTAGGGAAAAGTGGGTCAAATCCTATTCATTTTTAAATGATAATATATTACTAACTCTAGAAAGACCAAAATGCTCAAGCCACACTAACACAGGCACAAATGGAAAGCTAGAGCACTCAGCTGCTCTTTGAGTGTAAAGAGTCCTCTGGGCAGGGACAGGGCCAACTGAAATTACATTTTAACAAGTGATTTTTTTTCCTATGAACAAGTGAAATGAAGTATCTCTTGCCATATTAACTTCGCAAACATAACTGAAAAATCATCACAATACTCTCATCATCAATTCTTGTGTTCAGTGAAAATGCAAGCAAGAGTCTATCGACTTCATACTTGTTTCCAATAAGTGTGGAAAATGGACTTATTCATTTTCATGACAATTTTAGAATAAATAGATACGGATAAAATTGNATTAACAAGAAACATAGGCTGTAAACCTGTGAGATGATGAACAATACTGATGGCATCTAAATTATTATTAGAAATCAAATTGCTTTCACTGTAATGAACTCAACAACTGCTTTTAATCCTAAAGCTGGCACAAAATAATAAAACTTTGTAAAATCTGATACAGCTGCTTTTCTCAATTCTTTGTTGTTAGCATTCTTCAAATCAAGCTGTGATAAGTGTTGCCTTGAGCTGGAGAAATAGTTTATTCTTTTAACACAGTTATAATGTATTAGACATAGGAAGGGTAGAACATGGAACATGAAGTCCCACGTGGTACATACACAGAGGATGGCCATGAAACTGGTGCATCTTACTGCTGTGAAATAAGTGGAACTTCAAGCACATTTTGGCAGACAACTGCTTTTCTCCTTTGTGCGTGTTAATTATATGTTTACTGTTGAAAAACACAAGAAGATAAAACAGTTTATGTCTCCTCCAGCAAGAATTCTATCTGCTGCCCTTTTCTTTTAACAAGGTCTTGTATGTATTTGCACATAGCTTACTGATCCTAATCAGATACAGATATTTTTCTCTCTCCCACTACCTTTCTGTGAGGTTGCTTTTACCAAGAGGTGTCCAACAACAGTAGCAGTCATCTTGGAAATATAATAATTGTCCTCTAAATAATTCCTTAGTTTGAATCTTAGGAAGGCTGCACAAATTTGTTACAGCCTCTGAGCACAGTAAGAGCACAGTGGAACCTCAGAGTGGTCCATTAAGCAAGTTCCTACATAAAACAAAACCCCTTTCTTCAGTTAACAGCTACATTTTTAATTAGTCATTCATTTTACCACAAATTTAGCTGTACTTTTTTCCTGTGTCTGTCTTGTTAAAGCAAGTACAGCAGAATAAATTCCATGTAATCCCTCACATTTTAACTGTTTTTATATATTTCATTAATAAATACAGCATTGTACACATGTGATTCTAATTTGCGTCTATGAAGTAATACTTTACTATATAATATTTTACTATATAACGTATAAAACATTGTTATTATTAGGCTCCCATGTGGCAAAGAGANGAACAAGTGAAATGAAGTATCTCTTGCCATATTGACTTCGCAAACATAACTGAAAAATCATCACAATACTCTCATCAATTCTTGTGTTCAGTGAAAATGCAAGCAAGAGTCTATCGACTTCAGACTTGTTTCCAATAAGTGTGGAAAATGGACTTATTCATTTTCATGACAATTTTAGAATAAATAGATACGGATAAAATTGCACTGACCCAAATGATCTGCTTCCTTTTGGTAAAGTGTTCCCTGTGGAGAGCTGTATACCTGCTTTTACCTGGCACTGGCTGTGGGTAGCAAAGAAATGAAAATCTGGATATGAAGGTTGTTTTTCAATTTTGAAGCATCAAATGGATTTTTTTAGCTTTCGCTTTCTTCTTGGTTAATCATTGGGTATTTTGGTCACATATTTGGAAATTGTCTAAGGCATATCTTATATATATATATATATATATGTATATGTATATGTACTTAGGAATTAACNTGCACATAGCTTACTGATCCTAATCAGATATAGATATTTTTCTCTCTCCCACTACCTTTCTGTGAGGTTGCTTTTACCAAGAGGTGTCCAACAACAGTAGCAGTCATCTTGGAAATATAATAATTGTCCTCTAAATAATTCCTTAGTTTGAATCTTAGGAAGGCTGCACAAATTTGTTACAGCCTCTGAGCACAGTAAGAGCACAGTGGAACCTCAGAGTGGTCCATTAAGCAAGTTCCTACATAAAACAAAACCCCTTTCTTCAGTTAACAGCTACATTTTTAATTAGTCATTCATTTTACCACAAATTTAGCTGTACTTTTTTCCTGTGTCTGTCTTGTTAAAGCAAGTACAGCAGAATAAATTCCATGTAATCCCTCACATTTTAACTGTTTTTATATATTTCATTAATAAATACAGCATTGTACACATGTGATTCTAATTTGCGTCTATGAAGTAATACTTTACTATATAATATTTTACTATATAACGTATAAAACATTGTTATTATTAGGCTCCCATGTGGCAAAGAGAGCTCTTAAGAAATCACCCAGCTGTTGAGAACACAGCCACATGCTGCCATTGGTATTCCAGAAGCTGTTATGACCTTAGTTTTCAGGAATGCCTTCTACTCCTCTGTCCCCATCCTATGACATAACGTATGCAATTGCATGCGTTGCTGCCATTATTTGTATCCATAAATAAATTTCCAAGCTCCAGAAACAGTGCAAATTATTTCCTTTAACCATGATTAACTGAAAATGAATCTTTTAATATTATGATGTGGTTAAAAAAATAAGGCCTAGGGCAAATTTTCATCTGCTGTATTTGTTTAACCTTCACATTCTTAACATTGCTTTTGTATTTTTTTATGCAAGAATTCCCAGTGACTTTTGAAAGTCCTTTACTGAGATAAATCTGTAACTGAGAGTTGCTTAACTGGGATGGTGTGTTCATGCAAGTTCATATGTAACTGATGCAAAGCAGGGAAGAATGCTGTGGCCACTGAACTTTTTCAGTCTTTCTTTTGCAGGGACAGTAATTGATACAGGTATTCACTGTGTTCCCCAGATGATATCTATCATAAAAAACCCTGTGCAGTGTAAACCACAAATTCGCTGTGCCTGTAAAAGCATTTTTAGAGATTTGCAGGCAGTCTCAGAAAGATTGGAAGCAAGATAAGTATTTCAATAGCCCTACAAACTTTGTTCTTTAGCACCAAAGTTTCAGTAGCAGCTGCTAGGCAGTTTGGAGTGGTTTTTTTTTGGGCTCAATTTTTTTTCCAATCAAGTCCAATAGTGAGGTAAAACAAACCAATTTTGCGTTCTTATCTTGAGTCTGTATTGATTAGGTAGTTTTTTAACATCTTTACACATGGAGAATATATCTTCCTTGTGGTTGTTGAATATGGAGCAGAAATATTAACAGAAACTGTAGAAAAAGTTGTCTTTCAACAAAACAAGCAAAGCCCACTCCCTCTCCAAATCTAGAAGTTGGTGCCCCTCCAGTACAACAGACATAAAATTGACTGAAGGAGGGGAGCAATGTTTGTATCCATCATGCATCAGAGTCTGTTGAAAAAGAGCTTTTACTACTCCCATACATACAGAAAACTGCAATTCTCTGTGGAGTGTTTCACTGAGTTCTGGGCACATGTCTGCAGGTACCAGTTTGTGTTTAATAAAGAGAAACTTTACTTAGACTAGTCAGCAGCTTAAAAGTAAGGTACTGTTTCAGAAGTTCAGACTTAAGTATGAAGAAAACAACTGGAAAAGATGTTTGAAGATGGATGTGATGTTCCAGAACTCAGTTTCCTGCCACATCATGTGTCTCTTATACAACAGCTTAGAGTTGAGTTCCTTGCTACAGAATGTATATGGTAAACATCAACAATATCCAGTGTGGGTGTGAAATGCCTAGAATGAGTACTGGGAATAACATGGACTTTCTGAAGCAGAAATTTTTGTCCAAGATTGTAGCTGTAAAGCTCATCTGAAATCATGCATATGTCTTGAGTTCTGAGAAAGAACACATTGCTTATTGCATAGGTATATGTAGTTTTTATATATACAAACCCACAGTATAATATAGATAAATAAAATTTAAGTATCTTATTAAAATTTCTGTCTTCTTTCTTTAATAGATTGAGCAAATGAGGACAGAGCTACTTCAGGAAAGAGCTATAAAGCAGGACTTGGAGTGTGACAAAATTTCATTGGAAAGACAGGTAATTATGTCTGGTTGTAAATGACTACTTTCAGAGGAGCTGTTCTGCCAAGGCTGAACAGTCTTCAGGAACACTGTTGAAGATACCATTTAAAGTAATTGTGATTTTAGTTGAGTGTTTTCTTGTGTAGTAGTAAACAATTCTTCTGCAGTTCAGTGGTCTTTGAGAGCAAGATTACTTATCATAGCCCTTAGGTGAGATGCAGGGGAAAGATATCTCAACAAGTCATAGTATTATTTAAAAACTCAAGAACATAAAACAGATTGTAATGGGAATTGAGAGAACATGTTAATACAACACACCTAATTAGGTGCCCTCAATTATGTAACATTGATCTCATCCTAATTGTTTGAGAAAAAAGAATGCCACCTACTGGTATATACTGTGTACATTCTTATACTTTAGTTCTGATCTTCCTGTCATAGTCCTTTTTTCTGTGTTTGAGACCTGAGATCATGCTTTGAATTTCTGTAACAATGAGCTTTATTTTCCTGTTCATCATGTAACTCTTTATTTGTTGGGGTGTTTTTTTCTGTCAGCTCTTTGACTAGGTCCCCATAGAAAACCTATATTACCTAGCCTCAGGAAAACATAAGTGTAAATCTTAGCAAAAATTCTCCTTTTACAAATCTTTTTGAGCTGTTTTTGTAGTAGAAATAGCATTGGAGAGTTAAGAAAGGCAGGGGGACACCCCAGTAATAGCTTTGATAAAGTAAAGTGGTACAGGATGTAAATAATTTCTTTGTCTGCTTGTTCTAGCCATACACCAGTGATTTACAGGGCAAGAACACAGAATTTTACAAAAGAATTGGGTGGAACATAAGACAGATCTGACAGGGTATTTGAAAAAAAATGGCACATTAAAAACTACTGCTGGAAGGGGCTTGCAGCAATCTGAGGTTTAAGTGTCCATTTAATCCTAAAACTTGAACTGAAGCTGAACAGTAAATTCTTTTCAATAAGCCACAGTAGTAGAAAATTTATTTGTAGTAAACTGTAAAATCTCAATGACTTTCCATGTTCACTAAATACTATACTGATATGTGTTTTCCTGGAGACGCGAATTTGGTGTTAAGGTGATATTTGTCAATCTGAGTAAGTGTGTATTAACCAAGTGTGTTCCAACCACAGAACAAGGACTTGAAGAGCCGAATCCTTCACCTGGAGGGCTCTTATCGATCCAGTAAGGAGGGACTTGTTGCTCAGATGGAGGCAAGGATCACAGAGCTGGAAGAACGACTTGCAAATGAAGAGAGGTAAAACCAGTAATGTTAAGGTCAAAACATGCACATTTATGCTTGTTTTTATGGCCTCTTGCTAATATTAAATCTCTATTACAATTAACCTTGGGGGGTTTTCACAAAATTAAAATGGTTACTGTTTCATAAAAGTATTGCAAATTTTCTTTTTTACTGCAAGCACAGTAGAAGTTTGTCTTTAAATTTAAAACTGGGCACAGTGCTAACATGGTTCCATAGCTCCTTATTTTATAGAAGTCTAATATCAGGAACAGGCTTAGAAATATTAACTGTACTGTAACATCCACTTTCATGTTTGCTTTTTGTTTAATCTTGGAGGAGTATACTTTTGTTGCTAAATGTTGCCATGGTGTCAGAAGAAATTCTCCTTAGTCATTTCTGCTTATGAACAAATTTCTCAGTAAGTTGCATGGAATCAGTAAATCCACGCAGGGAGCCCAATTATTTATTTAATTCTTATAAGATTGTTCAGTAATTAAATTAGCAGGATTGGGAGCATTTCAGTTCCTTTTTTACAAACCTGTCGTTTCTTGGTTTTGGTTTTTTACTAGGGATAGAGTCAATTTCCAACTAAGTAACCGCAGACTTGAGAGAAAAGTGAAGGAGTTAATGTTGCAAGTAGATGATGAACATCTGTCATTGACTGATCAGAAGGACCAGGTAGGGGCAAGACTAATATGCAGATATCTGATATTAATCCTACTAGCATAAACCATCACTTATAAAAGATACAAGACGAATAGAGGTAGATTCTGATTACTGTGTTGTTTATGAACTCCCATTCAGTGATATTTGCAGCTGCCATTGCATCATGTGCTTTTGTCTAGTACTAAATTGTTATTAATTTTGAAAATTATGAAAAGAAAGTTACAGAGGCAATGCTAATTTAAGAAATAAAGCAACTAACAGACAGTAATTGATCCTATAAATATACCAACAAGTAATATATTCTGTTTTGCCATCATAAAATTTTGTTTAAAGAAAAAAACTGTTTACTGTTAAATACAGGCTGTAAGTCTAAACACACACTGATGTTCCAATAGCAATATGCTCTTCCATTACTGTGGTCTTTGTTGATTAAAACATGGTTTGTTTCAGCTTGTGAGCCAACAGTTAATATTCTGTCTGGAGAATGAACAGTGTGTTTCAAATTGCAGACTTCCATTACAGGAATGATCTTAAACAATCCTCTGGGTTTTTGAAATGTATTTTACAGTATCTGTCTGTTAAAGTTGCTTAACTTAGACAACTTATAACTCTACTCTGTCGTAATTGATAACCAGCTCTTGCTATCACAAAATATTGTCTTACTCTACCAAAGCTCTCTTTGCTTGCTGCTGGTTTTTCTTTGTAAAAAACCAGTATCATTATTTTTCTTTAAGTCGAAGAAAATATTCAAATATTTCAAATATTTCTGAAGCAGAGGATTACAGTGTGACTACACTGGCAAAGTTTTGTCTTTATTCTCCCTCTCATAGATGCTGGAAGAATAAAATTCCTTTGTTAAAATAGTCCTCTAATCAGATGACATGTAAATATTGCAGTTGAGTTTGCGTTTGAAAGCAATGAAACGTCAAGTTGAAGAAGCTGAAGAAGAAATAGACAGACTGGAAAATGCTAAAAAGAAACTTCAGAGAGAACTTGAAGAGCAACTAGACATAAATGAACAATTGCAAGGACAGCTTAACACTGCAAAAAAAGAATTAAGGTAGGATGAGATGTCAGACCTTCCAGTTCTGTATCACACCACTTCTCACACATTTGACCACTTGCTCCTGTAGTCCATAAACTGAGGGCTTCCTCTACAAGGGCTTCCTTCCTTTGTCATTAGCATACACAGTTTGACACAGACCTGTGAAACTCTCTAGGTGTCCCAGCCTTCTTTCCAAGAACTCTCTACTGAATAAAGTCATTGAGGCAGGGAATATAAAATGGAAAAAAGTAGTGAGACTTTGACACTCTTACCATTTGTAGCAGTAAAAATTTCCCTAATGCCTGAGAGGTACAGTCATCTTGTGTTAGTTTTCCTTGGCCATCTGTGAACATCCCAATGTACAAAGTTTACAGTTCCTCTCTCTGCCACTTCAGTTAGAGATGTTAGAAGATGTGATTGCTCGATCTTGTGTATGTTTTCTTCATGTAAGATGTAGTCTATGATAACCCCTGCCGCAGCAGTTTGACATCCTTCAAAAATGTAAATCCTGCCCGTCAATGCTTAAAGCTTTCTGTAAGTGTTCTGTGTGCAGATGTGCTGTTTTAATAGCAGATATGTGTATTTTTGTTTTAGTAGACTGAAGAAGTCACCAAGTAAAATGTTGGCTGATTCTGATGATGATGATGACGATGATGATGATTTCAGCACGGATGGTGATAGTCTCTGTGAAGTACCTTCAGGAAATAATTTCTCAAAAGATGATGACACAAAAATCTAAATAAGTATGGATGCAATTCCTTGAAAGTACTGGAAGAATAACATAAATTATCAAGAAACTGGATGTTCTAGAAGCCAAATGACATAAAGGGATTTAAGAGTTGGGAATATAATGTTTCCATCCATATTGTGCCATTTTCTTATTTAGATTTCCACTGTTTATTATAGAAAACAGGATTGCATTATAAAACACCTATAAAACTACATATATCTATAAACTGCTACTGAAAACGTGGGAATAATGTTTCACATTGAAAATGGGATTTTGCTAAAATTCTGTTCAAGTAAAAAGCCATCTGTTATTAATTCAAAATTAGTTTTTAGTTATTAAAAGCTTTTCCCTAAAACTAAGGAAACTATGGAAGATTATTTAATAATTGTAAGTAGAGGGGAAATTATGTATAAAATGTAAATATTTTAAATTTGATCTTTTTATTGACTACTTTAGTACTATTTTGTAAAGTTTCAAATATTATATAAATCAGTTTGATATGTAAAATCTTTAAGTTTATATTGAATGCTATGTTTGGGTTTTCACTAAGAGGAAAACAAATGAAAATGAACACATTTCATGCATTACAGAGCAGATTCATAGTTCCTGGGCCAGGAAGTACATTTAAAAACCAGTGTAAGTTTTATTGTATGTGTTCTGTATATTAGAGGTCAAGTGTTAATCCTGCCTGTTGACTTTAAAAGGACCATCACATCTGCATGATGAGAGAGGCTTGGCTTCAACTTCCTTGTAAACTTCATTTGGGAAGCTTTCTGTTTTTAGTAGGGAAGGATGAGAGTGATGTCAGTCATTACTTGGTATCTTTCATTTCATTCCCTGAAAGGAATTCAGTTCTGCCAGAGGCAGAATGTTATAGGCCTGCTGATTTGAGGACATTGGGACAGTCTTATCTTGCAAGTTTCTAAAGAGTCCCACTTGTTCCAGTAAAATTACTTGTGGTCTTTGAATTAAGTACATGCTTAAATCTGTTAATTGATATGAAAATTTTGTGCTGCTGGCAAAAAATTGCACCAAGGAAACAGAAAGCACATAATCTGATTTTTCTAAGTTCTTCTTGACCATCTACTAGTGATATATTGCAGTGCATGGTCATATCTGCAGATATATATTGGTATTTCAGTTTACGGAAGTATCTGTATTTTGGGTTATCCATCTATTCAACAAACTTTGTGGGAAATTTAAAAGAAAGAGCATTGAAGATTTTATTTTAAAAACATTTTCTGTTTTGTTGCTAAAAATATTTTTTGCCATTTTTGTTACACCAGACTGGTTTTGCTCCTTTGCAAATCTAGAATTCTAAGGAAAGGGCATTACTACAAAATTTTGTTAATAAACCATAGTTAGATCTTGTCTATTTATCAGTATTTGTCCTCAGTTACAGGTTAGCGAGCACTTTTTCATTGATTTGATCAAGTAATCATGGAATTGTAAAAAATACTTTGAACTGAAGTTGCTGGGAGCTTCCATTATTCCCACAAAGGAATCTGCTGCAGGGAACAAATTTAACAGCTCTGACAGTGAGGCTGGCAGATGTGGTTAAGGCAAAGTCCCGACAATGGCAGTATCCATTTTCATACAGTTACATGAAATGAAACTCCTGCCTGCAAGGTCAGAAATGTATTCCTGCATAGCAGATCACAGACTCTTTGCCATGTAATTCCCTTCAACTTGCTTTTGTTCATTTGAGTTATACAGGAAATAATAGGAATGGCAAAGTTGTAATACTTTGTCTCTGAGTCTTGTATCTTTTCCAGTAGCATACACATGGAATATTTTGCAGTATTGGCATTACTATTTTGACATCACAGGAACAGCCTTTCATCCAAGAAGACCTGTGCTACACTGTACTGACAATCATCATAGAAACTGCTGTGATTCATTTGTTGTTTCATTTGTTTATGTAGACAACTTCAAGCAACTGATTCCAATCCCCAGTACTCTATCCTATAATGTTCATAGATTACTTATTTCAAACCACTGGGAAAAAATCACTTAATATTGCATCTACCTCCAGTTACACTAAACTGTAAAAGAAAAATTCTCTTAAAATAAACAATCAGTGCTCTCAGTTCTACTTTGTGCATATAACTTTGATATGATAATTAAATTTCACATTGAAGACATGTTTAAAACATAACAAGAAAATAATTAGCTGGGAAATATTGATGCTGTAAACAAATTTCTGCATTTTTCTCTTTGGATAGCTACTTTTTTTGTAACTTGTAAAGCAGGTGGTAGGTGTAACATCTAGAAGACTCCTCATTTGATCTTAGAAGAAGACAATATTGTTGCAGATTCCAATTGGCAGCAATTCTTCTTAGTAAACCTCCTCTTTTTCAGAAGAAGAACTTGTCTTTAGTTTGTTCACTTGGACTTGCCAGTGGCATTTCCTCTTTAGAGTTCTCAAATAATATGACTAAAATATGATTGTGATATGATAATATGACTAAATATGATAATATGACTAAATAATATGATTAAAAGTCTTAAGACACTGAAAAGGGTATTTCAGTTCATTCACCAAGCAGTTGGTAGCTCTGTTTCTCGATACTTTTTAACTATGGCAATGGTAAAATCATCTTCATTGTCACAAACAAAATTTATAATAGTTTATGGTCATCTTATTTGTTCACTCCACCTGCTGTTTGCTCTCATCAAAGCTCATCTTCAGTCAAAGTTTAGTTTAGAAAAATTTTCCTGTTTTTTTCATGTAATCTATTTTTAAATGAATTTCAGAAGCAGCTCTTGACCCATAAAAGGAAGCAAGAGAGGGGGGTATATGCAAAGAAACATGGTTACAAGACACTTAGTTCCTAGAAGTTTGTACAAACATCAGAGTTTCTAGTGTATTACAGAGACATGGCATGAATTCTGAACTGTAGAGACCTTCAGTTTTCTTCCACAGTACTACAGTATCTCTTAAACAAAGAGACCCAAGCTAAATCATGTTTTCTATAAGCCTAAACTGATGACTTTTATAGTGGATGCTTGTCTCTCAGTGTAAGTAATCTATAGTGGACAGTGAACTTTCTGTCCTTTCTGGGATTAATGGCCTTGGTTTTCTGAGTCTGTTATTGTAGATAGAAGACAAATTACTTCTACAAGAGTTTTTTTATGTTTTAAATCACCATTTACCAATTCAACATTTGGCAAGTGCTCCAAGATCTTTACATGGCAGCTTCTATACAGTGCAAAATATGTAAATGTTAAACAAGTGAAGAAAATCCTCCTGTCCTCCATAGACTCCTCACTCACTAAGTAATGAAATTAAAGATACTCATCACAATAATGCATTTTAATGCCCTTGAGTTTGGAAAGCATCCCTTTTCATAAAAGCATTAAGATCTTTCAGACATCATATCTCTTGTTAGTGCCTGAAGAAATAAAAAGGAAAAGTTGTTATCTTCTTGCTGTCCTCTGTACCTGTTTCCCTGCACTGCACTTTATTTAAGGAAACTCCTGTACTATGCAAATACTTTCATTCATCACTGTGCTTTTTACTGTTCAATCACCAGGCACATTTTCCCCCCACAGCTCTTGGTGATGAGACTGTAACTTGTTGATTAATCTGTGTATTCCTCTGATTTATCCTCTTTCTTCTCAACTTAATTCTTCCCTTTTCCTGATTAAATAATCTGTTCTGATTTATAAATTATTTTCTAAAGTGTTCCAGAAGCCATGTGTTTTCCTAATATTTTACAGACCAGCTGTGTGCTTTGCTGAGTGAGCTACATAGTGCAATAGCTTCAGCTTTTAAGCCTTTTCTGGACCACCCAGCATATTTTAGTAATTAAATGTTGATTCTTTTAGCTTACTGGAGCTTCCTATCCTGTGAGTAGAGCTACACATTTCAGCTGCTTAATTTCTACCAACTGCACTTCTCAAGTAACATTGCAAAATGTTCAAAGACTTTGCTGAAAGAGCAACATTCTTTAGAAATTGCCAGGGTTTCGTACACATTTAATTTCTTTTTTTGCATAAGGTTCTGACTAGGTCACATGTTTAACCCCCTGACCCTACTACGTTATAAGGAGGGAAATTTCACTGGCATCTCAAAATTTAGTCAGGAGCACTGGGCTATTGAGAAAAAGGTATAGAATTAATAGGAAGATATTTTTGTATTACAGGTTTTTCTTTTAACATGTAAGAAAGGAAAGACTTAAGAAGAAGGGGAGTGAAGTTCAGCAGACAAGGCCAAGTGCAGTAGTCAGTTTGCCTCACCTACTTCAGTAGCAGCATGACAGCCCTTTAATGGTTGGTACCAGTGAACCTTACATGAGGTCAGCAAGGACTGTTTTATGTAAGCTGGAACATTTGATCTTTTTTCCATTTCTAATAACCATTTACTGCTTTATTTAGATCCTGAAGCTTCATGCCATTAGCAGAAGAGCAGGCAATAAAAAAATTTACTTAAATTCAAAGCACAGGTGGAGGATGAGAGTTGAAGCTCTCCAAGTTGTCAGTAGGAAAACTGTAGGAATACTTCTATGTGAGTGCAGAGGAGGAACTCACTACAGGTAACTCCATTACAGGTAACCTGAGTTTTGCTTTGCCTTCTGTGTACTTCTACTTTTCAGCAGAATGGGCTTTCTGAACAATGCTTCATGTGTTAGGTTACAAAGCTATTTTCACTAGTTTCAAGTACTCCTTTCATCTTGGTTGTATGCAGGCTGGCTAGGATGGACCCTACCAAAAGGCATAATGGGAAGTAAGGAAAAAAATACAGACAGCAGGAAAGATTCAACTCAGGATCCAGTTCTGATTAATTTGATTTTGACCTTCCCGTCACTCTTAAGGATCCTGGCACACACCTGAGATTAAAGGTCTGGCTCTGCAGTAACCAGCAGGCTCTGTGGAGTGTCTTTTCCTCAGAACAACAACAGCCTTAGCCTTAAGGATAGATTTCCTTGCTTTATGGGGAGTTTCAAATCTGGTTTTCTTCAAACAAGAAAATGGTTTATTGTGTAACAGGTAGAATGGCTATGAAAAGTGGAAAGGAAAAAATAATAAAGTGAGTCCAATAAAACTATGTAAAAGCAATAAAATCAGCCAACCAAAGAAAGGAAGCTTCCTGAATTAGGCTATGTGTACTTTAAACACAGCCCACTGTGCCTTGCTATTTCAGTGCATATTGTGTATGGTGTCCAGCTATTTTAGAGATAAGATCAAATTTGTAATTTAGATCAGAATGTCCCTCCCAAATGTGAACTTCTTAAGCATTACTGAGTCACAATGGAAAACTATGGTCTGTGTGGATATAACAAACCAACTCAAAATGTTCACAAATGTGGAAATTCAGTTTTCTAAATGAAACAGCTTCCACTAAGAGACCCAGCTGGGCCAGCTGCTTACAACACAGCAGCCCTATAAAGGTGCAGGTAAGTGTCTCAGGACTACCAGGCTGTGCTGCTGTGCTTTCTAACACAGTGCCTGGCTGATGGTCTCTCTTGCCCTTCCCAGTTGTGATTCTTCTCCATCAGTGACAAGTGCAGACTCTGTTGGAAGACCCAGTGCATGGCTTAGATGCATCAGGCTAGAGAGGAAGTGAAGAGACCTGACCACTAGATGTCTGGGAAACAGAGGTAACATTAGCTTATTCACAGCAGTTACAGGTTCCCAGGTGCTGACAGAAAGGTGTGGCTGTTGGGACATTCTGCATTTTTTTGGCAAGTTTAGAGTTTTGGGGTATTTTGGTCAGAGGATAGGAAAGAAAAAAACAACTCAAAAAACACCCCTGTCCTGGTTGTACTCTCCAGGTGTCTGCTGGTTCTTCTCTTTCTTGTGGGTGAAATCTGTACTGTATGCCTGGGGATTTTATTTTACTTCACTTTTTGCTGACCATGTGTCCACAAGTACAGCAAGAGGCAGGCAGTATCTGCAGTCTGCTGTGGTGACATTACCAGGGTGGTAGCACAGGAAATGTCAGGATGCACTGTGGCCATGACATTAAACACCTGTCTTTCAGCTTTATTTGAGCAAAATAAGGAGCTTTTTTACTTGTGCAGTATCTGCTTACCTTGCCTCTTGGTGAGTGTTTGTATTCACCTGGTGGCTCTTACTGTAAAGCCTCACAATGCTTTTCCAGGGAATGCAGGTGCTTATGGCTCAAAGCTGGATTACCCAAGCCTCAGGAGGCTGTGTCTGAACTGCAGCATCTGTCCATGTCAATGTGCCATTAAATGACATTAGCAGCTGTAGCTGAAGGGCAGTGCAGGTGGAGGGAGGAAACTGGACACCAGGAAGCTCAGTTGGTGGTGCAGGCGGCTCAGCTCTGTTCTGTGGGGTGTCAGCACCAGTGCACAGGGTAATTCCTGCATTGAATAAGTCTCCACACTGAGTGATTAAATAGTCCTGCACTTCCTATGCCTGCTGAGCCTAGAGCACTAGATATCAGGTAAATGAGCTTTGATTCCACAAACTTTTGTAAAGTCTTGTCATTTTAGCTTGTCTTTTCAAGTATATAAAAATACCAACCAGGCACGGAGGAACTGTACCTCTTACCACAGTTGTGAGTGTGCCCAGCTGCCAGCTGTGAGCCCTGGGAGGATGCTCTGAGGATGAGCTGAGTGAAGATAGAGTCAGATACAAGCAACACGTTTTAACTTTGATTGGCACTTTATCTTGTCAGTGCAATTTTTCTTAGCACCTTTACCATTTTTACGAATTAGAAGTAATGTAGAGGGGAAATGGGACATTAACACCCAATTAACTATGCTGCTCCTCTGAAACTATTCTGTGCTTAGCAGAGCTTGGCATTTCTGTCTCTTGAGAAAAAGAAATACTGTTTTTCGACGGAAAACGTTTGGAAATCTCAAACTTGGGTCTCGGAGAAGTCGCGGGGGAGCGCGGCCCGCAGGGGGCAGCAGAGTGGGGCGACTCCGGCGCCTTGGCCGGGAGTGGTTCGGTGCATCTTCGGTGCCTCCTCCATGGAAATCAGTTCTCGATCGAAATACAAGACAGAACAGACAGGTTTCCCTTCAGGAAGTAGTCTGTTCAGAAAGTGACATGCTGCTCCACAAAAATCCTTTTCAGTGTAGAACTACAGTCAAAGTAGCATTCGAGGTGTTAAGGTGCATGAAGTGACTGATGTGAGAAGGAGGATGGTGCTTTCCTGTAAAAATGTTGGTGCTGTAGGTACTCAAATACTATTGCATAACTCTGTAAGAAGACAGAAAATTGAGAGTCTGAGTCTGAAGAAATTAATTTATGAAGTACAGAAAAAGCTCAGTATCTCGTCTTGACTGTTCAGTGACACGGTAACAAAGTGATAATCTCCAGAATAGAGCAAGGATAATAAAAAAAGATACTTTTTTTAAAATATAGAGTATGATTAGATACACTGGTATTGATGGTGATAATTTATCAAAAAACCAGAAGTTCACAGCTGGTAAGAACACCCATTATTCATGAAAATGTGATGGCTGGAGTTATGCCAGACAAAGATCAATCTAACCATACCATCTGTACATGTCCTTGTGTGCCTTTCCTGCACTGCAGACATCCAGTTTAGAGATGAGGAAGTTTATGTCAGGTTCCCATCAGGGTCAAAACTTCAGCCAAATATGTTTCAAGTCATTGTTTTTCTAGATGCTTCCTTTGTTGTCAGAAAATCACCTTTAAACTGAAATTATTCCAAATGATGATGAAATCCTGCTTATGGTTACAGCAGATTTATGCAGAAAAGGCATCCTATTAAACAGGAAGATTTGTTTGTATGGGTAGGATGCATAAAGTGTTCTAGTTATACTCATCTTCTTTTGCAATTTACGCCCACGTTGGGCACTGTCCTTTGCATAAGCCAAGGAGAGGAAAACAGTATTCTATTGAGAAATCTACAGAAATGTTCAGCAGGAATACAATTATGGAGGGCACTTTAACATTTTTTGTCCAATGTTAAATTCTATAGGATCTTTTTGTCTGTGTTCTCTTTTGTTAATCCATCAAAATACTAAATGTGTGTATTAACAGAGGAAAACCCCAAAATTCACAGAGATTCTGTAGCTGCAGTCATATGAGAAGTGGGAAATGTACCAAAATGTCTCAATCAGACCTTGCTAACCTGTCTGCTGTCAGAATATTTTGGTGTACTTTTCATTCTAATCCTTTAGCAAAAGTACACTGTCATAGGACAGTGGATTGAGATTTTGAAAGTGTTTGTTACTCCTCCAAATGGTTTACTAAAAACAAGCAAGAAAATTAACAACCATCAGGTGTTTTCAATGTATCCAGTGCATGCTATTAATATATTATAACCTCTGTTCTACAGAAATAGAAATTACTGGGAATTTGGCTATGGATTGTAGAGGGAGGAGGATTGGATTTTGTGTTGCTATATTAATCATTGGGTAAATGTTTCTCTAAAAGGTAGGATTATAGAAATTTCCAGGGGCAGACTGATGGTCTAACATCCTGTTTTCAACAGCTCCAATTCCCAGGGCCCCATAGGAAGGCAGATCCCCTCCTTTCCTTCCCCCATGACCATTGTGTCAGAGACTACTGTCAGTCTCTCTCAGGTAAATCTGGCTGATAACTCACGCTGATTTCATGGCAACCAGCTCACCATTCTGTCTGACCTAAACCTGAGCCTGTAAACCCACCCACAACCATGTGTGTATCAGCCTCTTCCTTCAAGGCTTCTTTACTCTGTGACCTGTGGCAGCCATGGATCTCCAGGTTAATTATAAAAGGCAATGAGATATTTCCTTTGTGCTACTTTAATTCTATTAACCCACATTAATATCCAGAGCATGTCCGTTTACTTCCCAGTTATTATCAGGCAGATGCTAGTAAAAAATGAGAGCACAAGTAGGGCAATTTTCTTGTCATAATTTTTGATGTCTTTCTGTTCTTGTTCTGTACCAGGGAGAATTGGTGTTTCAGACAGGTCTGTTCTAAGCACTCATTGCTATCCATACCCCTCTTGTATCTGTTTTCTCTGCTTACATCCAAGATGTCATGCTTGTGACTGTGTATGTGTGAATTTTAAAATCTCTGTGAGTTCTTCTTAGACAAAGCTAATGGGAAAAGAATACCTCTTGCAGAAGCTGCATTTTGAAATAAATACAGCAGCCCCATACTGTTTGCTTTCCATGCAAAGCTGCAACAGAGAAGAATTTAAACACACCTCTTGATATGCCGTTTCTGTTTACCTCTACAAGGTGATACAATTCTGCCCCAGCAAGAAATACAGGAAAATGTATTTTACAGGAAGAAATACAAGAAATACAGGAAAATGTTGGCCTATTAGGCCAACTCAAGGAGGCTTAATAGAATTCCATGTGTTAGTCAGTCCAGCCACGCAGGTAGCTTTTCAGTCCTTCAGTAACTCCTCTCAAGGATTTCCTGAGGTGGGAATGGTACTCTATTATCATGTAATAAACTTCTCAAAGAAGTAACCTGGGTAGGCCAAACTGCAGCAAAATGCCTAAGCATAGTGAGATTATGAGAAAAAGAATAGCAGCTAATTGTTCAGGGAAATGCAATTTTCAAGTTAATGCTAATGACAGAAGTTTTTATCTCTTTCTGGGATGCAGCATCCTGAAGGATGACACATGGGAAACCTGGGGAGTGGCCATCCAGATTCACAGATACAGTGTGTGACCAAATATATAAGTGGTGAGGTGTGTAAATCCATTTCCTTCCTAGGACCAATGTTAGAGGGGAAGTCCCCTAACCAATATTTAGTTATGCTGGCTCAGCTATTATTAAGTACCTTAACTATTTAGTCCTTCCTACGTTCCCTCCTAATAACTTTAGTCCAGTTAGACCCAACATTATCTTCTGTATTGATTATGACTTTACTTTTTCCTGTTATTATGATGACTTACACACAGAGGAAATGAGACAGTTCTTGGTGACAGGATTAGAAAATTTCATCATACTGTAGATACAGAGATGTCTGCTAGAATACCTTTAGAGCTGGAGGGACCCAAGTTTCCTGATGAAGGTTCCCTGATTTCATGAGTCAGTATGACCTCTTATTTTATGGTTAAAATACATCCCCTTCCTCCTCTTCCACTTTATTTTCTTTTTATATGACTTCTAATAAACTTCTTTTTAGTATGTAGAAAGGAAATAAATAATAGAACAAACAGAAGATCTTTCACTTACACTAAACAACTTTTATGGACAGCTCCCTGTCCCAGCTGTGTGTGTGAACAGGCAATGGGCTGTGAGAGTCCATTAAGGACTGCTAAATTCCCATGTACATCATTCTGATATGAGAGAACATGGAGGTCTTAAACCAGATCTGAAACAAGGGAGAAACCAAACAGCTGAGAACTTCTGTAGCATCTGTACAGATATTCTAGACAAATGCCTGGTTTCCATCATCCTCTGCCCTGTAGCAGGGCTGAAGTCAACCACTTGCTATTCTGGTCTTCTATCATAAGATAGTGCTGAAGCAGAATATTGGTTTTGCCCTCTTACTCTTCCATGTTTCCTTTCCTGTGGAGAAAAAAATGAAATCTCTCATCTTCCCTTTTATACTAAAAGAAGTCAGTCATGACTTCTTTTACACATATAGTGATTTCCTGTCTTAATGCTTCCACTCCCTGAAATATGTACATTCCTCACACTTATGGAAGAACTTGCATTCCACAGTTTATTTCTGCCTCTAAAATTTCCTTATTTCCTGCCACAATGACAATGCTGGAATCAGAAGAGATCTATCATTTGCTATTATCTCTAGGGAGTGGAACATGATTTTAAATGCAGTTACCTGGCAATGTAAGAGTGGTGCTTGGCAATATAACAGTGGGTGTGCCGGTTTTCTACTCTCCTACCTACTTTAACAGGTTCCATTCCGTGACCTGGCCAAGCCACACCCCTGTGTGAACAATGCTGCTGCTCCTGTGCTGCATTATTTTTGTATGACATCTATGCTGAACTGTCCTGCTTGCATGACTGACTAAACCAAACCTACTGCTAGAGAATGAGTGACAGGCTTCCAGCATTTCATGTGTATCTCGAGCCACATTGCCATGGGCTGTGACCCAGTTGTGAACTGAATGGGAGACCTACATGGAAAAGGAAATGGTGAAGATGAATCAGGGGGTGGTACTTTTTCTGCTGAATCAGAACTGTATTGATGCCCTATACGCTTCAGCAACATCTGAAGTGATGCTATCTAGATCCCTAAGAATTTGTGACTGAAAAATTAGAGTGCTGTCTTTTCATTCAGATACAGACACACATGATAAATTAAACTGTCCTATATTTGTCTCAATACATTTCATATTTCTTAGTTAATTTTAAATTCCAGTCTTTTTTTATTTAATAAATCAGAAGTCATGACTATAGAAGTGAACAATTATGATTTATACACATGCTTAATGAAAAGCCCTCCCAAATAAAGGTAAAAATACCTTTTTATTGAAAAACCTGCCCTTCTAGGGCCTTCCAGCCTTCTTTAAAATCTTAATAGTGGTAATTTTTGTTTCTCTATAAACTGCTTTTAACAGTCTGGCTCTACAGATCACATCTACCAGGTATAATTTTAATTTTTCCCACTGCTCGGGGTACAAACTATGTGAAATGCACTGACATGGATGCATAAAGGTACACGGCAGAATCCTGGTACTATTGTCATTACCTGATTGGCTTCAATGGACATGCTCTGTGGTCATGTGGTCATACAGCTTTTCCTGACTAACCCATTCCCTTTTGTCTCTTCTGTCTTTTCCAGGGGAAATTATTGCCCATGTGGCATTGTATTACTTATTGACCTATCTAGCATTTTTTTACTTTGTTGCTATATAGTTAAAAAGTATTTTGAGAACTCAACGGGAAGATGGACTTTGAGTAGAAAGCAGGACAACAATTAAAAGCAGAAGATATTAAAAGAAATGTTTTCTAAAATTGCAGTCTCTGACTCTATACTATCAGTAAAGATGGAAGCAAGGTATTATTGCAGGTAACTCCAGGAATTTAATTTTTATTCAATTCAACCATAACTGAAATGATTACATAAAATATATACTGAGGACTTTGCACAAATAAAATGTGTATTCTGCATTTCAAACTCCTGATGTGGGAATTCCTAATTATAGATTCGTGTGTGTGAGATCAGCAGGAAAGGCTCTGAGTTTTTGCAGTAATCTTGTATTAGCCATGTACCAAATGTGAGAGCAGTTATATCAATAGGTCTGAGAAGTGATTTGATGCTTGTAGCTAAACCAAGCTGAACATTCAGGTAGCTGTATGTGTTACGTCAAATCAAAAGGGTAACAGTAGCTGCAAATGCAGCAAAGATGTATTTGCCAGTAAAAGACTAAATACTACTCAAGAGAAAAACTGCACAGTATTATATATTGGATTGTATATTGCATATAAGAGCACCTATGGCAACTGACTTTGGGGGCTCAGTTTCTGATATGCGTCAGGCTGTTTTATGACCATTAGCAGGCTAAAATTTTCACATGAGCTGTAATACCCAAAAAAGAGAGCCTGATAGTTACATGGTGCTGAGCCAAATATGTGCTTGTAGAATACAATAGTGAGAGCTGGCAGACAAAAAGAAACGGCTTTCAGGAAACATCATTGATCAAGCCTCCAGTTCTTACCAAGTCTGGTTCTGAAATGTTCTACATGCATCTGTCCATTTGATAATCTCTGCTATAATGGGTTTCATGCCTTAGGGATGATGAAGGCAGAATAGATCTTAATTCCCCCTGGAAAGTGAAGGCTATTAGAAGTTAATTATAACCTCATTTTTGTAGCAATACGAATGGGACTTTATAACCTTAATGACCACAGGTGTGAGTTCTTGTACAATTTGTGACTGCAATTATTCCCAAATCTCATAGAATTAATATTCCACTTGATAATGTGTTACAGGAACTTTTCTTTTTCCTCTGGACTGTGTCAGCAGTTACCCTGAAGATGGACAGGAGATTTTGATGAAAAAAAAAGAAAAATCAGCCTTTTAGCGTGTCTACATTTAGGCAATTTGTTACGGTAAGACCAGGCTACCCACTCCTGCTGTTCTAGGAGGGCAGATCTTCTTCCTTCTCCATGTACTGCATGCTCTATGTCCATCTTGTGATCAAGGGCTTTCCATAGAAAGGTCTGTTGATTTTGTGCCATCCCATTTCATTTTTCCTACAGCATAATGGTCTTTGGGCCTCCTGGGAAAAAAATATTTCAGTAATACTGGTGATAGGAAACAGGGTAGTTACAAAAAAACAAAGAAGGTGCCTACACTTTAAATTTCTTGCTGTTTCTATGTCATTATATTAGACTTTTCACAATAACTATTCCTTCAGATATTCATACTGTAGTGTAATCCTGTAATTAACCTACTGTGCCTTTGGACCACTGTAGTCAGAAAGCACTGGCAGGTTTTGAACTGAAAGCTCAGCATCCTGGTCAGATTATGTTCTGCCACCATATTGTATATTGTCTATGAGCAGTCTGTATGATTATGTATACCTTTTGGGCAGTCTGTCCAGCTGTAAAAATCAGCAGAATAGGGTTATTCTAGTCAAACTAGTTCCCAAGTAGTGATTTACTTTCTATTCCTCCATCTTGTTTCTGTAAACTAGTGCCACGTCCCAAGCAGAGTATGAAGTGCTAACAGCAGTGTACAATGACTCTTGCAGGAAAAAAGAGCTGTAAACTGTGGCAAATCGACTTCAGATTATCAGAACCAAGGAAGTAAGGTCATGGGGCCTGGCAAACTGAAACCAAGCAGAGACTTCTCCCTGAGATGTCAGGGAGCAAAAGAGGGAGACCATGGAGAAAGAGGGAGTGACTGTGTTAAACCTCCACAGGGGGTGAGAGAGACGTAGAATAATGAGCGGCAGCCATGAATATGTGCAGAGTGTGCCCAAGGCAAGCAACAGCTGGGCATGGGAGCACCTTTGCAGAGCAGAGGAGACCTGTTGCTTGCTAGAAGCCTGTCACCTCTAGTACTATTGGTGGGGAGTTGATCCTGCCCAGGAGGACAAGGGAGTGTCAGAGGGCCTTTGACTGGGGAGCTATCAACAAAGCAAACCCACATTCTGGGGACCTGCTGAGTTGTAAGCCTGTCTTCATGTTTCATAGCCCTAGTAGCTTGTTTTCCATGAGCTTACCCAGCTACTTTTTGGGAGCTTTTAAACTCTTCATGATCAGTGATTCTTCTGACATAATTTCATACAGAAATGTGGTGCCTGGTTTTCTTCAAATCCACTGTTCTCAAGGGTAGGAAATAATGAACAGCTATTCCCTGTGCACTTCTGCACACCAGTCATGATCTTCTATGCCTCTGTCACCCATTCCCTGCCACTGTCTTTTGTCCAAGCCAAAGATCACAAATTTGCTTCTCCTTTCTTAATCCAAAAATAATTCTAGAGTTCTTTTTTTCAGCTCTGCTGTGTATGTCTCATATTGCCTCAACAGCTTCTCCCGAGCTTGCTTTCTGCCACCTGGGGAGTACCAGATGTTCACTCCATACAAGTGGTTGGCTCCATAATCCCTGTAGTGTAGGCAGAGCTTTGGGGATGAAGAAGAAGTTGTTCCAAATGTTGCTTTCATGCAAAGAGGGGTCACACAGGCTACACAAGGGGTGAAAAGACTGCAAATGGTTGCATGGTCAAGTAGCAAGGCAGCAAAAAAATTACATTACTACACTTGTGCATCTTGTTGGCAGGGGAAGGGAAGGTGATTCTGACAGTATCCAAAATAGGAATACTACTCATCATGCATGTAGGTTATTTTTTCTTGGAGGATATTAATTTGAGGATTAAATAGAAGATGCTCCTTTTCAAACTAATATTGATCAAATATTATGTCAAATCATGATCAAATAAACATGTCTTTCTGCTATTTTCCAAGAAATGGGGAGAGCTGCAACTAAAATAGAATAACTGAGAAAATCGTATTTTTATTGTCTGTCTATTATCCATGGACAAGTCTTTTCCTCATGTGCACTTACAAGATTTCCATCAAAATTATCAATATTCTCAAAGTTGATGCAGACCTTGCAAATTTTCCCAGAGATCTGATTATTGTGCCTTACTCTCTTATGTCAATGATTATTGTGCCATACTCTTGTCATATAGGAAGGGAGGTCCTTTTCCATAGTGTAGTACAAGTTTAGTCTCTGTGCCTGTTCTTAGAAAAGCAGTTGTGTCTGTGCCTTGCAGCGACTGGGCAGTGCCACATACACACCTTGTTCCAGAGGAAAATACAGTCCAGAAGATACAACTTGTAACTAACCAGAGCAATCTCACAGGTCTGTGAACTCCTTCTCAGCTGAAATCACAGAGGTCACCAGCTGTCTGCATACCAGAATTTAAATAGACTCACCAGAATGACCAGGAACATGTGCTAAGGGATAACCCCACGGGTAGACAACATACTTGTGAAGGAACATGTTCCTCTTGATGATGACAAACCTATTATCCACCTGCAAACCTACAAAAGCAGCATTACAAGCAGGACTTAAGACGGGGTGATTCATAGGGAAATGCAATTGTTTGTAGGAACAAGACACCTTGCCACAAAAAGAATCGTGTAACAATCTTGCCTTGAAAGAAATCCAAATACAAGTGGATGCTCTAATTCATTTGCCTTGGGCTATATTGGGAGGAGAAGATAATAATAACTGTGAAAACAACAAAAAAGATGCTGAATACTAAATGCAGACCCTTCATTCATTCCTCTGCGCTGGGCAATGATTTCTTCCTCTCTTGCTCAGATCCTTGTCATGTCGATAGCTCAATATCCTGCCATGGGGAAAGAGGGCTGACAGGCAGAAGTGAATGGAGGCATTGTACACAGAGAGGGTGAGGCACCCATAGTTCAGTGCAGTTTCCATTTTTCCAATGCAGATTTCCTCTCTTCAGCTCTCTGGTTGTTAACAACGGGTAAGGACATTGTGAAGCCATAACTCCATTTTCTTGTGGTCTTAATTTAATTACATGGAGACAGGACATAAATTATTTTTAAAATCCTGTTTAAGTTTTGTTCTTTCACTTCTTTCAAACAAAAGCATCTCCTTTGCTTATAACTCCCTTGATTACTGAGGAATGTAGTGCTCGTGACAGATGCCCAAGGCTGTAGATTGAAGATTGTGTGCCTAGGCCGTGTAGGGTGGTATAGGGTTATGGCGTTCCCTCAGCTCAGATCCGGAAGAACTGAGCATCTGAAATGCTGAAGTGCTGAAGTCCACACCTGCAATCTGGCTCGGAGCCAGCCAGCTCGGGCAGACCACACTCACCTTGTTGGACCTTTGGCACTGAGGCCGCTGCTGTCATTCATGCACTGAGCTGCACCGGCTTTGCGCCTGTCAACCCCGAGGCTGGCTGGGATCTGCATACTTTCTGATGAGCCTGGTACCCATTCCTGGAGCACGGACAGACCTGACAGACCTGGGTGGCTCACGAATTGCTGTGGGAAGAAGGGGAGGACAGTGTTCAGCTTTCACATAACACTCTTACAGTGCTCAGAGGTGGGTGCCGGAGAACGGGACTGAGTGGCCGCCAGTGGCTCCTGCGAGCCCTAAACCCCGTTTTGCAGTTCCGGGAGGTGGCTGTGTGACAGATGGACCTTTCTGGGTCCCCCCTCGAAGCTCCCCTCCCCAGGCTGCACCCCGACACCCAATATTCCCGTGAGCAGAGGGAATGCTACCCTCAACTGGCACCTCAGCGTCCCACAACGACTTTGCCCAGTGTCACGCCNCCCCCCCCTTATTTTCGGGGTTTTCAGGTGAAGCTTGGGGTTTACGAGAGCATCTTTTTGTGCGTTGTTTGTAGGTGTGGGGAAAGGAAGAGTTTTTGGGTAGTCCTGCACGGCTTTTGTAGTTCTAGCCCCTGGCCTGTTCTGTAAACCTGCGATGAAGGTGTACTTGTGTTGGAGACTTCCCCCGCATCATTGAAATGTGCCTGGACATTTACAATGCGAACTCGCCTGTCCTATCCTGAGAAAGCTCACTGTAATGATTTAGATGGCAATAGTAATTTAACTGTTTAATCAGTTCCTCAAATCCAGATATGTAATTTGCTGATTTAAAAAAATTTTTCATGAATGCGTAAATAATAACCATCTCTTAATCTGTTTGGCTTCTAAAAAGTTGTTAAAACTCAGGCAGATATGATAGGAATGTCTCTACAGCCACTCAGCTTTAAATAGCCCTTTTTTGCTTCTGTAACTACACTGCTATCATTGTGAATGTTAATTCCACATGAGAAGAAAGAAATCAAAAAAAGTGATAATCTTATCGTTACCAAAAATACATCCATGTGACCATGATGTTTCTTGAATTATGCAGTTATTGTTTTGATGCTTCAAAAATATGAGTTCATAATCTAAAAAATGAAGAATGTTGTATTGTTCTGGTTTTACATGATAGTAAGAAGGTCAGAGTGGTCTTCCTGACAAAAAGATCCCTGGTCTTCATAAAAAATGAAATTGCTCATGCATAAGAAAAATTAAGGTGACTTGAAAATCATAGTTATGTTCCATATACGTCTTCTGTGTTCCAATTGAGTTTCCCTGTTCCAGTATTTCTTAAAGAAGTTACAGTAAGGGAACTTCTGTTCAGGTGATAAGCTTCTTATTTTAATCCCCTTGGTAGATTTCTTGGGAATGATGAACTGCATTTGATACATTCTTTTAAGAAAACTGGTAAGAATTTAATTTGTGACTACAACCCACTGGGAAGCTGTTGTCCCTTTGTTTAGTGAAATGTGGCTCCCTTACCATGAGTTGTCAGAAGAAGGGAGAGAGACAATTAGAATAACTGCTGAATAAAAGGAAGATGTGTGTCACATTCCTGTGTGCCTGTGGTTGCAGGAAAGTGCCCTTTAATTGTGTGTGGAATCTCACGGGAGAGATTTCATAAATGGAGCAGGCTAATCAACAGATAAATGACCAAAGAAAGTACTTTCTTCTTTGCTTTTTAGGACTGAAATGAAACATGCACTGTTTTTCTGCTTTCACCTTCAAAGGTTTAAAGCCAACACTTGACCTTGTCAAAGTGAAGCAAAGGGAAGGATTTTTAGCCATTGAGCTGATAAGGTAGTAGGTAGTTACTCTACAAACATGTTATCCCCATTTCTTTTGTCAGTATCAACAGTATTAAATTCTGGTGAAGTAGAACTCCAGGGCTGGTTTGAAGCTAAATCAATATTGAACCACATCTTTTTTCTGTGGGGCTCCTGTAAAATGCTTAGAGGCTGGTTGCTAGTAGAATAGCCTGTATTCTTCTGTTGCTGTACTAGTAACTTCGGTTATTCTATAACAGCAGTGCTCACTAATGTAACAATTAATTTTAATGAAAAAATCTGTAATTATTTCAGCACATAGTTAATTCTGATTAATGTCTTTTTGGGTGCTTTGTTTTTTGGAAAGAGGGAAGAAGAGGCTGAAGAACATTACTTAAACTGAATTTGTCATCTGTATTTGTTTTAAGTTGCACCCTAGTGATTTGAGTAGGATGGTAAACATACATGTGGATTGTGAATCTGGGCCAAGGATTCTCAACATTTTAAACTAAACTAGATTGTTTTTTTTTCTTAACTGCCATATTGCAGTAGCTCTCCTCTATGCTATCCCACTAGCCTCTTAGAAATTCGGTATAAAAACATGTTTTCACCTGTTACTTTTCATTGCAGTCAGGAAACTTCTGTGGTCTGGTATAGTATTGGGGTGAACCTGTCCAGTCCTTGTTTTCCTGTCTGTGTCTTTGTTTCACAAATTATGTCAGATGAGCTTTGGAAATGCCACTCATGGGTTGTTGGTGTCAAAAAGCCAAGAGTGAGCATAAAATATTGGCACAATTAAGATTGTTTGTAATGTTGACTTGCCAAAGCTGCAGATGCTGCAAATTAAAAGTCAGACAGTCGTGTAGGATTGTTAGAAAGATACCTCGTTCTTCTTCTACCCAGTATTTCCTTTTAAAACGTGTGCTCTCAAAGTTACAACGTTAATGACATGAAGGTAAGGTGGAAGTCATGTTTGTCCCTGTTTTCTCTCACTTATTCTTACTGTCAGTAAGCAGATGAAGGAAATTGAATTGCAGCTCTTTCCCTGTTGGAGTAGTTCTCATTCTCCACTCCATTTTCTTTCTGCATTACCCAGTTTGTTTCTGGAAATTACTTTTTCATCCTCAGTTGCACGTTATCCTGCCACTGTTTGGCACTGAGTCGAGGCTCTTCCTGTTAGGATTTAATTTCCATTTTAAGGCATCACTACAGCAGTGTTTGCTGTGGGAGGAGGGCTTGCTGTGATTTCCACGTGAGCCTGCTCATTGATTTGGTCAAGTAAACTCACTGACAAATGGCACAGTGTGTTGTTCCTTCAGGAAGCCCTGCAGAGCAAGAACAGTGCATGTACAGTGTTCAGAACTGCTTCTGGGGGCTAGAGGAAAAAGCAGTGCCTGGTTTTTTTCCTTTCCAATCTCTGTAGTGTTTCTGAATTTTACCAGATGGGTCTGTAGTGCTGTCCTTAGGTAGAATGCATCATCTGATACCTAGGAGGAGCTGGACTGCATGGCTACTTTATACATTTGGTGCTGTTTCCCCAGGGATGCTGAGGAAGTCCCATTGTTGTGAACAATGGCAGAGTACAGCCTGTGTAAGTTTGTTCTAGCAAGGAACTGGGTGGTACTGGGCCACTGCTGTACAAGCCTTGCTAGGCACAATTTCAAGGCTGGAATCCTTATGATTGCCAGTTGGGGTGGGGTGGGGTAAGTGATTTGGGGGTAATAGATAAGACAAGGTGAAAAGGGCAAGAAAAAACAGCTTAAATGATGACAACCTTTTGTTGTATAGTGGTTTTAGTCTCAACAAATGACTGTTGTTTATTTATATTTCCAGCGTAGATGTGATGACTTGACTGCTATCTGTACTGACTTCTGTGATTTCCTTCATAGCAGTCCTGTGACACCTGTGATGTGAAGGGCAGTTGTGGTTCACTCACTGGTGTACAGGTACAGGGATAATTACTTATTTACAATCACTGCACTGTGAATCTCTGTTGGCTATAATTAGCCTCATACTGATTAATAGGCAAGTTATTTGCTTCAAAGAATCATACACAACCTCATTCTCCTAACTTTGAGTTGCCAGTCATTATCTATTTCTAGTTATTTCAGGCATTTTTAATGTTTTATCCTAGCAATATGTTCATTCCTTTTTGTCCAGTTTTCCTTTGTTTGAAATCACTGTAAGAAAAAGGTGGCCTCATCAATCACTTCCTGCACAGCAGAAATTCACTTCTATTTCCTATTTATGGCTCTGGGCTTTGTTTGCCTACATGGAGGAATGCCAGTCTACGTTTCCCTTCTTGTTGTAAACAGGAATGTTTTAAGAGGAAAGAGCTTTAATAAGCTAATGGGAGGAAAGGGCATGAGGAGATAGATGAGGAAAGGTGAAGTTAATTACCTTGTGAATCAATGAGTTCTAAAGATGAGGAATTTATTATTATTATTATTATTATTATTATTATCTGGATAACTAATCTGTAAGTAGGAAGTACCACCCGCTTCTGTAGTATATGGAGACAGTCTGGTGTTCTTAGAACAAACATAGCAGCCAATCAGTACCAAAAGCCAATGTACCAAGTTTCATAATTTTAAAATGCATTTCACTGTTTCAATATTCTTTAGCAAATATGAAAGCATAAACTGCTTTTAAGTTTTGGGGGCTTAATGTTACTTTGTGGCTTCTTGTTCTAGATTTTCTAGCGTATGGATGAATGATAAATTAACAGGGAGGAGGCCTCTGCACAAAACATTGCTTTCACAGATATGTCTACAGAAAAGGTTATATTTCACCTTGATCTTCTTATAGACTTTTTTCCCTTCTTATTCTTTATAATACAGACACATCTCACATATTTTATAAGAACTTTATCTGTCTCAGGACACTGTTTCTTACTGGCCTTGCAGACCTGAAAGACCAAACCGAGAGGAAGATGGAAGGCAGTACCTAATATTTCTAAAATACAGTTGACAACATACCAGTAGTCTAAATGCTATTGATTTGTCCTCTCAACAGATTTAAAGAAATGCCAGAAAAAAAATAGTGAAGTTGCAGATAGTTCTTCCAATTGTTTTTGCTTGGAAAGAAGAAAAAGTTAAAACCTGTTTGAAAAGTTGAAAAAGCTCTTTTGTTTGGAAACGGAAAATAAGGATGTGATGTTGTGATGCTGAATAGTTGTGATGCTGAATGGTGGTCTCTGAGGAAGTTACATTGTAAAGATGCTTGAAAATGCAGTCAAGGCAGCTTAAATGATTTGAAAGACAGTTGAAAGAAATGAATTGTAAAATGGTAACATTTGAGGTGTATGGGAAGGGCTTTGCTGCAGTGCTCTGGATGCAATGAGCAGAACTTTATTGCCATTCTCGAGGCAAAAGGAGGTGATGTAATGACCAAGATGTGAGCTGCTAGCTGGGACAAGTGCAGTGGGAAGGTGGGTGTGAAAGAGAGACACACATTCAGCATGACTCCAGGAGAAACTGGAGAGCTCCAGATCAATGAGATGCTGGGCTGTAGAAGAACAGTGATGTTGGCCCACAGTAATCATGGAAGAGATGCTTAAGAGGTTTTGAGGAAGAGCTTTAAGAGCTCTCTTTGTTGCCAGCAGACAGCTGGGATTTTACAGGAAGGTATAGTGCAGCTTTGAATTTGGACAGCCAAATTTCTAATTTCATCATTTGCTGCGCTCTGCTTAGGACTTAGAGTTGTTTTCCACAAAAATGTCTCATGAATAGGACTAAGACCGAAAGTTTTAACTAAAATTTAAAACTAATATTTAATTTTAACTATAGTTTTGCTATTTCAGGTATGTAATTATGGGAATGCCCTTGAATTATTTTTTGCCAGCTAAAAACCCCTTTAACCTTTAAAAATAATATTTTGTCAGCTGTGTGGTAGAAAACAGAAAATAGTAAGTTCGAAGTTGAATCTCAGTACAGTTCATTCTGTAAAGCAAATTCTTAAAGTCATTTTTGTAACACCTAAATCTTGTTCTTCTTTCAGATGAATGTGTGTAGGCTACGCTTAACAGTGCCACCTGATGAAGTGTCACAGCCTGAACAGGGACCAAAGGAAACTGAGAGAAAGAAAAGTGTAAGTTTTAAAAAATCAAAATTAAATTCTCTATAAATAAGAAGTAACCGTTGCCCTCCATAGATGTTGATGTTTGTTGTTTTGGCAGCCCAAAGCTGGTTTAAGAGCATGTGGAAGATCATGATCAAGTTGGGTGTGAGCTTTGAGCCTAAGCCTTGGAGTTAGGGATGGCAAAACTGCATGCAAAATAGAACAGTGGTAGAGGAACAACAGAGATTGTAGGTGATCTGTGACTGAGATACCTTTAAAACTTGATTATTTCATATTTGTGTATCAGAGAGCAGGAAACTGCTACTAGGAACACAGTCCCGTATTAAACAGGATCTTGATCAGGATCCTCTTGATCCTAAAAGAGTATTTTATATTTCATGTAGGCTCAGATTTCATGTGCCAGATTTGCACATTAATGTAGTTGGTGTGCTGGGGACCTTGATGTTTGTGTGTGCCAGCTAATTTCAATAAAGTGTGATGTACAAATAAGAAATTAAAGAATTCAAGATTGTTCTGAAGTGAAAGGGATTTTGAAGGTCGTGTGCTTAGAAGGGTTCAGAAGGCCATTTGTTTTGCAGAAGTGAGTAGTGTGCACACAGAAAAAAATTTACAATCTGCTTTGGTGCAGAACTTGTTCTATAAGAGCTGTTCACTGCAAGAGATGATGTTTAATTAGTCTTAATAATGAAGACTAAAAAGGGAAGCTGGACAACCTCCACAACTTCATGACATTTATACTTTGATAAACCAAAATTAAACAAGTTGATGAAGTTTGCCAGACTCAATGTCTGACAATAGGAAGTATGACAATAGAAAGAAAAACAACAATAGGGTTTACTATAAATAATTTCTTAGAGATACTTAAAGGCAAAAATAACTAAAATTACTGCAAAATGCATTCTAAGCAATAAAAATAAATGCAAAGTAAAATTATCACGATAAAGATTCCTTATCAGTTGTTTTTTGTCCTGGAATCTTTTATACACTCCAGGTTTTCATGCACTGGTCTAGTAGAGTAATTGGTTCTTCAGGATCTAGAAATGTTACTTACAGAATAGTTTAAATAAATAGTAATAATTCATTTTGTACAGAGGTGTTTAGTTGTAGCACTTAGAGTAGCTTCTCTGTCAGTCTCTTGTCAGCTTGTATCTGATTGCAGCAACCCTCAGACTGGCCTAAGCTTATGGGCCCATTGCCCTAAGAGGAATCCGAGTTTGCTTTTGAGGAGGATAGATATTTACTCATGCCTTACTCACTTTATGGTTCTGAGTAATGTGGTAATGAGAAAGAATTGTTAAGGATTAGGGCTGGACAATTTGTAGTGACTTTCTTACGTGACCAATGTTTTTCTCTGTGAGACCTTGTATTTAATGAGCTGTTATTTCCCCCATAATACAAGTAAAGGCAAGTGGGCTTTATATCAGAGAATGTTAAGGAGAGGATATGAAGACAATAAATACATTATTTTATTCTATGTGCAAAACAGTGATTTTTAAGATTTTTAAGAGATGGGTCCTTATAAGCTGAGACCAGAAAAAACCATATGGAATGTAAGTATTGTATGTTCTGAGTTCAGTACTTTTAGACAATTGAAAGACTTACAAAGTCAGACTTCAGAGCTAGATGGGATCTACTCAGCCAATTTCATAGCAATTAAAAAACACAGAGGAATTGTGCCAACTACTTGTGTTTTGTAATTTCTGTGTGACAAAGAAAAATACCCCACAGATAGTATAGCCATGGTGTATGGAAGCAGCTACAAAAAAATCACTGCTCATGAACTGGTTTTTCCTCATGTCTCTAAAGTCAGATAGCAATGTATTACCTGTAGATTTTTATTGTCTATATAATCAATTGCTTTATGTATTCAAATTAATTATGCAGTAGCTTACAGTGCACACATGCCTCATGATTAGTCATGCTGTGATGCTTTTACTGCACAGTTTAATTTTAAAAAAAAATCTCCTAAAAACAGTAATCAGGTATCTGCTGATCACCTGTGTTCAGCTGATTAATGTTAATGAAATCGCTTAAAGCACTTTGAGAACAAGTTTTACAAATGTTAGATAATCCTTACACAGTCCTGTGAGAACTGTGCCCCTTTTTGGAAATAGGGATAATAGAAATTAGGGAACTGCTCTGTTTTCTACCTTGCACTTTACAATTTAAGGTCAAAAAATCCAGCTTCAGCGAGAATCGAATTTAACATCAGATCCCTTGTTGGATTCTAGAGTTCTGTGCTGACTTTAATTGCTGACTCCTAAGAAAATGGGAACATGAAAAATGCTTTTGATATTTACAATACATTAATGTGATTTACAGAAATGAACTGCAGGGGTAATCTGTGGGATTGCACAGACTCCAGTTTTTGCTGGAGTGCTCAGCCAAGTCAGGCGGTCAGAGCCTGGCTGCAGGTGCTCTCCTGTTTGGGCAGGACAAGTCTCTGCCTCTGCTGCTGAGGGAGGAGAGAAAAGACCTTGCAGTGTTGGAGGGAATGCCAGAAAACTATAAATACACCATGGCGTGACATTTGGTTGTAATCTCCTCTTTCAAATCTTTCATTAGAAGGAGGTGATTTTGAGCTGCCCTAATGTGGCACGGTGATGGCTCACTCTGTTTGTTACTTTTCTGCATCTCTCAGGCTCAGTACCATTAAGAGGTGTTTCAGTTCAAAATCAGCTAATGAACTGCACAGCAGTTCTTGCTAGTGCTGATTCTCCCAATACCTTGTTTTGCTGCTTGATATCAGACCAGAAGTGATTCTTTATCAGTTACATTGGTAACTCTTGCCTTAGCCTTTTTCATTGGAGTCCAAACTTGGCAGGAAATTTATGCTGTTATTTCATTCATCTGTATCAGTGCAGTAAGTTTCTAGATTAACTTTTTTACTGCTATGCATCCATTGAATAAAAATGAACTAGTGTAAGAGATTAAAAATTAAATGATGGATCTGGGTGGTTTTGTTGCAAGAAAATTGCTGCAGGCAATACTGTACTAGGGTGGCCTCTCCTTGCCTTTTGTGAAAGGCTGGCAGATGGTACAGAGTTAGAGACTGATCTCAAAAACTGAAGGGGGAATGAGTTTGTGTCAGGTTGGATTTTTAATACTCATATTTAGGATATGAGACCCTGAAAGAAGCATATGAGAACTTAACCCACAGGTAGAGGCTGGTTGGTTGGGTTGTTTGAATTGTTAGTACTTTAGGTAGAGAGAATCACAAACTATTCTGATTCTGTTCCATTATTTCTGTCCATAATAGACAATGGGTGACAGTAGTGTGAGGCTGTTTACTTCACCATGAAGTACAAAGGAATATTGTGCTTGGCAGATTGTATGCAAAATCTGCATATCCTGAAGCCTCTCTTGTCTTGCATGATAAAGGACTACCAGGCAATTGCATTGTCCCTGTTTGGGATTGGGCTTGTTTTTATCCATCAGTCTCTTTCTTCACTGTCGTGGGTAAATTTGGAAGTGTCATTGGAAGCTGCAGCTAAGCTTTTGAGGGCAGAATGTGAAGATATGTATAGACAGACGTTTCTTTTTCATTTGGATACTTGGACAAGAGAATGAAAATGAGGTAACACTCTGGAAATTTGTGTCACTTTACTCCTGTGGCTTTCAGCCAAGTTTGAGCAGTGTTTAGTCTTAAACTCAGGTTGGTACTTTGGCTGCATATAGCCTCAAACACTTTAATTTTCTTGTTTTTTTAAACATCGCAGCTAAGAAGTGAAATTTTTTTACTTCCTAAGCAAGAATACAGAAACATAGCAAACATTTTTTTTTTCCCAGCAAAAAAAGTAGGCTGTAAAGAAGCCAGAAGGGGAATTTGCTTCTGTACGTCATGGTGAGAATCAAGCATAAACTTCTGTCAGGCCTGGTTCAAGAATATGAGTGCAGTGAATGTGGGGCTGTGGTGCACATGGAATCTAGGACAGTGCTATTTTCTCTGCTGCTGCCAGCCCACTCCTGTCAGCAGAGCAGAACTTGTGCCTGAAAAAATGTGGTTCATCTGCTACAGGTGATGTTACTGTTTCTCAGCCTCTCCAGCACTGGTCACTTGATTTTTGACTCAGACTAATTAAGCAACACCTTTGTTAAAACCAGCACTACATAAAACATACAGAAATAATTCCACTGCCTTCTGAGGTTACTGCTGTATTTGTTGTATCTTAGTTTCCCAATGTGTAAACACTGGCATTCTGTGTACAGATTTCATGGGTTAGATATCACTTTGTATAATGTCTGGCACTTCTCTTTTGAGATGGACACCGAAATTCAACACCCAAGGAGCTTCAAAGTTGGAATGTGTTCAGTGATGCTTCTTGCATTCTTCATGAATTTAAGAACACTCATGTCTGTTGTGGCATGTTTTCCCTATTGTAATACTAGTTTAATGTAAAACATTCCTAAATGTAACATGATTTTTATGGGCTTGTAGAGGAATATGAAAGACATAAAAACAGAGCTACCTTTTGTCAGAATACAGTAACTTTTCTTGGTGAGCTCAATGTTATAAATGTGTCATTTCACTGAATAGAAAATATGTAACCTCAGTAACTGCATGAATATTCTTGTTCCTTGTGTAACTAGTGAACGGGTAAAAGATAACTGGATGTTTTAGCAATGCCTGGAATGTGGCTGTTAAGGGAAAGATAAAGCCTTGCTTGACTGATATAATTCTTGTTTAAAGCTTTTTGATGGTGTAGGTAAACAGAAGATCATGAGTCAGGAAAATTTTAAGGCCACAGGGATACTTAACACAGACTTGTGTTAAGCATTGCATTAGATGTCCTTTTTTCTCAAAAAAGATGTGTCTTCTGTCTTTTTGCTTTCAATTTTGAGGCAGGGAGAAGTATAATATATTATAGCCTATCTGACTTTCATTTATAAAACTGGTAGATTAGGAAGCAGATCATCCCTCAGTGTTATTTATGTAATGCAAATTAAACCATGGGCCATAATAAAAACAGCTAAAAACTTAAATTTAGGGTTTAGTTTTGTAATGTCTTCACCTCTTTCATGCTACTTGTGCTGCCTCCTTGGACAGAGACATAAACAGGATACATGGTAATTATCAAGACTTTTGCAACCTTGGGGTGTAGGCTTCTGTTTTAAATATTTATTAGTTAGGTAAAGACAGTCTGTGTTTCTTTGGTGCATTCTGTGTGATCACACCAAGTGCAGCTGTCTGTTGCTGCAACGCAGACAGGACATGTTCCTGCAGGCTGATCCAGGACGTGTGGGCATCCACACCATGTGTCCTTGCTGTCACCTTGGGCTGTCGTAGAACTGACTATAGGTGCAAAGAAATACAAACTGGTTAAGCTAACTGTGCCTTTTCAGATCATTAGCTCACATTAGAAGGGATTTGGCTGATATTTTGACCTTGAACAGCAATGGTTGATTAATCTAATGAACTCTTCCATCTTGAAGCACTATTCTGGTTAGGTTTACAGTATTTACTTGCTCCTAAATTCTTGCCTGTATTTACTTACGCTGTTATCTTCACTGAGATGCCTCACTGCAGATAAGAATGGAGACCATTGAGGACCTGCTTGGAAAAATGTCTGAGTTCTGAGAGTGGGTATGTATGGGACACAGAGGAAAATAATGGGAAGTATTTGACTTTAAAATACTGTTATGTAGTTCTTGAGCATGTGGAAAATCCAGGATTTGTGAAAGAGGAAGCATGGGAGAGAGGATGTATCAGAGGAAGAACAGAGTACAAGGCAGAAATGGAAAAAACAGTGAAGGGAGAATAATAGACAAAGGTGGACAAAGTAGCTTGAGGGGAGGCAAACTGGCAGAAGTATACTCAGTGCATGCTTACTGCTGCAGTTCTGTGGAGATATTTGAGAACTGAGCTACTCAGCAAGGCCTCGTTTAGAGGCAAAGCTATATTGAAAAAGTAGTCAACAAACAAAGCAACCATCTGAACCCTGCATTCAGAGGAGTTTTCTGATTGTAACCTTTCTCCTAAGAGCAGACTGCATAGGTGAGCCCTTTTTTGGTTATTTATACAGATCCCTGAAACTAGTGGTCACTGAGAAGAAATTCAGTTACTAAACAGAAAAGGGTGAGTAGAAGGTAAGCATGGCTGGAATAGAACAGCAATGAAAAAGGTTAAGGAAGCATGAGAACACTTCCTTGTGTAGCTGTTGGCTCACACATCTTTAAAACAAGCAAAAACTGAAATTTTCACAGGCACTTGTTTGGGGATTGTGATACAAAGGAAGAATAAGGAGAGGGTAAAAACAATATCCTGTATTTTAAGTAGCACATAGAATTGGAACAGTCTACAGATGATGGAGAGACCTTTTAATCTTTTGAAAGAGAAGTAACAAAGGCATCTTAGGAGGCTTGTGCACATACAGATAACAGGCAAGTTTAGCATTGTTCCAAGAGGCATGTAACCAGTCTGCCTTTGTGCGCCCCTAATCCTGAATGTACTGTCCATTATAATGTAAATTTAAGTGTCTGTTCATCTCTGAAATACATATGTAAGTGCCATGGGTGATTCTCCAGCTGCAAACCCATTGGTCTGAATTTATAGGTCTTTCTTGGGGGGTGGGGGGGCTGGGAGAGGGGGCATCCTTCAAAGCATTCCTTAGGAATGTGTTCATAATATTCTAAAAATAAGGAACTTGGTCAGAATTTTTATGCCAGAGCTCTGCAAACAGCACTTTAGACAATTCTGCTAATGTTTCAGAGGCACAAAGGATCTTGGTATTGCTGGTATTCAGCTGTTCACCTCATTAAAAATGAGTGATCATGGGCAAAGGGTATGGATTTATGAATTCAGTGTCTGGTGCCTTGGTAACCTCTAAACAATCAAAGTGATTATTCATTCTGTTATCAGGAAGATGGAAACTTGTGTGTAATCCCTTTTTCCAGATGCAGGGGAGGAGCTGCAATGAACTATGAAAGAAACTGTACAACCCTAGAAGCAAACAAACAAAATAATTTTGAGTCATGTCCCCATCTGGTTTCTGTATTTCTCTATTTCTAAGTATGAGGCATAGGGCTTTTGTTTGTGCACATCTAAACAGCAAAACAAAACCCCCAATAATACATAATTATGAAACATCTCATTTTGAGCATATGAAGCTTTGCATATAATGTTTTCAAAGTGCAGAATTACGTCACGTATAGGTAGGGCTGGTTGCCCAATGTTTTCTTCATTAAGTGGTTTTAAAGCTTTCTTTTCAAATGAAGGCTTGCAGCTTTGTTGTTCTGTGCCTGACATGTTCTTTATCGGGTGTCTGCTCTGTGATTGTTCCCCTCCCAGCCCTGCACACACACCCCCCAGAGCTTCAGCAACATGCTTAAACTATTAATGATGTGATAAAGAAGAGCATGTAGGATTTACAGTGTTGAGGAAAATCAGTCAGTGCCATGTGGGAAGGACACAATATTAAACAAATGTCTGTCTCTGTCAATTTTTCTTAATACAAGTAGATTTTCCTGTTAATTTTCCCCCTACCTAAAGAAGTATTTATTCTTATATTGCCAGCATTGTTGTGTTGGTTTGGCTCCTAAAAACTGAGAGTGTTGCTGCTTTAGGCTGCAGGTGGTGTCTTCTCTTCACCGTCATGGTAAGGACTGGAGATCTCTAGGATGCAGCTGCAGATGGATATAAGATGCTCAGCTTCGTCTCTTTAAGCCTCTGGTGTCAAAGAGAGTATTTAGACAATGCTTAGAACAAAAAAACCAAACCAAAACATGTTCTAAAGTCAGTGTTGTAAATGTCCTCAAGTGGATCTCTATCTGATATATCCAGCGTAGGAAAGTAAGTTCAGTAAAACCATTTATGCCTGATTTTTCTCTAGAACTGACCTTTCAAACACAATGTGCAAAGCTTATCAGTAGCAGCTGTGTTTCCAAATTCTGCTTTATCTTCAAGAGAAACAGATATTTTCTCTTTTAAGGAACACTGCCTAAATGTTTTAATTTCAGTTTCTTAGAACTTTCTATGTTTTTTGAGTAAACTTGTGATTTTTTTTTCCTGCAGCAGGGAGTTTGGGAAATGAGGGATAATTCTGTGGTTGCAAGAGTTTAGAGGGAACCAGAGACCTGACAGTGTTCTGCAAGAATGCAGAAAAGTAGCATCTGGTGGTGAATGAAAATAAGCCAGTTTAACCTTTTCTTACATGCCTCTACCTCTCCTTGTACAAATCAGCCTGTTGTCTCTAGCTGTGCCTACACAACTTCCATTGAAGGCAGTGGTAATTAGACATCTCGGTATTCTTTTTCAATTATAAGTTGGTCATTGTTCTTTCCTAAAACATGAAGGCTGACAGGTTGACTCTAAAACTTTTGGGAGTTAGTGTTCATATGTACTGTTGTGCTTTCACTATAATTGGTGTCTCTCCTGGCTGTAAGTTACTGTGGTTTTATTTGGGTTTTTTACTCTAGTACTGATTTTTAAATTTTTTTTTAATTTTTAGGAGCTCTACCATGTACCAAATGGGATGTCTCCAGGGAAGCTCTCTCATGGGATGGTGTATGGTGTTGTGCACCGAACTGACAACAACCATAAGAGAGAAATGGTGGTTTATGGCTGGTCAGCTGATCAGCTGAAAGAGGAGATGAATTACATTAAAGAAGTGAGTTACACTTTCACCTCAAAATTTTCCATATATCCATATATTTCCATATATGTAGAGCTGTGAGAGTATAATGGGATGACTGATGTCTAGCCCAACATCTCAGTTTGAACTGGGAACCTACTCTGAAGCTAGAGGCTGGCCTTGGTAGTATTTGAGTTGGGAAAAAAGCATGCTCTATACGTGGGAACTGTGTTTGCTGATGGAAGAAACTATGTAAGGAGACACCTGAAAGGATAAAGTCTCTCTCTTCCTCTGCTTCTGACCCCAAAACCCCCAGCTTTGAAAAGGCTTCTAAATTAGGTGGCATAGTAAAGTCACTTGGGTATATTTTGGGGCGGCCTTAAAATAGTCAGCCTAATAAGAATGTCTTTGTACTATTTTCTCTGTGCCTGCTCATTTATCACAGTTGGCAGAAGATCTCCTGAAAAACAAAAAATGCATTTCTGATCCTGCTTGAAATTTTTCTGTTCTTGAAACTCAGCATCTCTTTGCCCATTAGTCTTTGGCTCTCAGGCTGTGGCAGTAACACCCTAATTACCTCAGGGCAAATTATCTGACCTCTTTCCATCCACCTTCACCACCCAGGAGGCTGTTGGTCAGTGCTTATCGTGTTACACTGATTCAAGTGCAAACTGAGTCGATAGAAAAGGGAGGAACCCTGAGTCAAGCGAGCAGTGTTAATCCTGTGTACTCCTCGTGTCTGCCTGCTCTGTGGCTATCAGCACTTGCTTTTCCCTCTCGGTACTCCCAGTTTGCCGGCTCCCAGTGTTCACCACTCTCAGGCTGAGGTTAGGGACTGGCAGGGTCTGTCAGTGCTGTGGTGCTGCCGAGGCACACAAGCTGCCTTGACTGCTGTTTTCCTGCCTAGCTAGCTTCTCTGCCCTGCTGGGGCGGTGTCAAGGGACAGGTGAATCGGCACACAGCAGGACCAGCTCCCCAAACTGCACTGTCTGTGGTACCTGGGGATTGCTTGGGCTGGGACCGCCTCCCTGCCCTTGTCTGTCCCTTATGGAGGGACACATCAGACCAGGTGAACTGCTTGTGCATTCAGGGTACTGATGGTTTCAGGAAAAAGTGGGAAAGACAGGGGAGGAGACATGCTGGCTTTTGCTCTTCCGTTTTCTGGAAGCTATGTTCAGCTCTACTACTTTGTGATCTTTGGTTGCTAGAGTAGTGTCATCTTTAAAAGAGTCTTAAACCTCAGCTTGTGCCGTGTATGTGCTGACTCAAATAGACCAAAAATGATGGGCGATGTCAGAGCTGCTGACAGCTTCCTCTGCCTGAGTCAAATTTGCATCTTGCAAGAGGGTGTGTGCCTGTGCTTGTGCGTGGGGAGGCACAGGGCGAGCGCTGCTTTCCTGAGGGGCTGGACAGGGGTCAGCTCCCTTCTCTCTTCCTCATCGCAAAGGGAGCCTGTGGGTAGGGAGCACTCCTTGCATAGGTCTGGTGGCCAGTGCCCCTCTTTCTGGGAGGCAGTGGGGGGATTCTATGCAGAGCTGCTAAAAACATCCCCTGCTGAAGTTTTGCCCTCACCTCACTGTGCAGGCACAGTAAACTCACTGACCTAAATGATCTGCAATCAGCCTGTGCTTGGTGGAGGTGAGGAAGGGAAAAAAAGAGGTTGAATTACGTAGGCTGTAGGCAGACATGACTGCAGTGGCGTGTGAAGCCAAACTGGAAGCCAACTTGTGTTTTTTTTTGAGTGGTTTTTTTCCTAGAAAAACAAAGAATAATTTGCATCCATAGTTCTTGAAATCAAATTGCATTCTCCATTCTTCAGATTTGAAATTGCATTGGTAAATGTAAGCTAGTTTGTTGTTTAGTTAGGTACAAGTTTAAAAGACTGAAATTAAAAGTGTTTATCTGCAGAGGATACTCAGGAGAAACTAACCCCTTTTAAAAGTATGGAGGTACACTGAGTCCATGCTTTTTTTTCAGAAATGAAACAATATATGATCAAATGATCAAATTACTTTTAATTCATTTAGTAATCAAGTTAGAATGACTTACGGATATTTAATTGAAATTATTTTATCTAAATAATTAATTTACAAGTGTTTAAGCATGTACAGAGAGGTTTGGAATTAATCATAGTGACAGTTATTTGTATCATCCCTATGTAGACAAGTCTAGAGACTTAAGTTTTTGTCTTTTTCTTGAGAATAAATTGCTGTTATGCAGTGGTAGATTAACAATGGAAATTATGGAAAGTAACAATGAAGAACATAGAGAAAAAAATCATGTCCTACTATATAAACAGTATAATCCAAAATTTTGATAAAGGCGTTTGATTTTTCTGACACCAGGTGAGAGCAACTCTGGAAAAAGTAAGAAAGAAAATGTATGGTGAATATGATGAAATGAAACGAAAAATACAGCAGCTTACAAATGAACTGAAAGTAAGTACCCATTCATTTGCAGGGAAAGCATATGGGAATAACTGTCCCAGTGTTATCTAGAAACTTTTCTTTTGCTTTAGCAGAACAGAACTAATCTCCTAAACCACTCCAGTTCACTGTTTTATGTGACATCTGTAGTTTCCTTTTGTTATTTATTTTTCCATCCAGGAAAGTAAAGCAGGACAGGGATGCTTTTGCATATGAATTATTAACTGGCTGGAAATTCTTGGAAATAAAAGAATGACCTTGATACCATTGCCAGTGTGTATTGGTAATTAATGGAGATGGATGTAACAGCTTGCAGGTGAATTAAATAAATAACATTGATAATTAGGAGAAACTGATAACTTGGAGTTATTTCAACACTTTACTCTGTTTTACTGACTCTGTTGTTTAAACATTAAATAAAAGAAGTAGCAATATTCGTTAGTATTAAAGTGCTAAAAATTACTTACCTTTTGGTTTTTAATGGAACATTTCAATGGTCATTCAGTGACCTTTCTTTCTTCTGACATGCTGCTTTAGCAATAAAAGCTGTTGCACTCTGTAAATAGCCTTCGTATTAAACTGCTGAGTTGTTTGATCCAAAAAATCCCCCTGAAAACTTGCTTTGAATTTATGTTCAGCATTGATTTTCACAGCCCTGGTTCAGAGGAAGCTTTGGCAATTAAAAGTATTCTGACTTCAAGGGACTGGGACCTTGACTTGTGCCCTTCTGCCATCCTCATTTGGAGGCTGTCAGTTCCCTGCATGCCGTATTAGGTACAAAAAGTCAGAACTTGCTGTAAACTGGTACTTTCATTCTGTGCTACTGGTCTCAAAAAATAGAAAAAAAAATCACCCTGACTTGAGAGGAAGAGAGAGAAAAAACTCAGTTTCTGCAAACTGTGTTAAGTAGTCATAATGCTGCCAACAAGACTCACTTTCCCCCCAGCATGCATGTGGTAAATGCTGATTCAGGTGCAGCTTTGTTGTCTTTGCTGCTGATCTTTACTGAATAGCAGTGATGATATCCTGCACTTCCAGAACTTCTGTCAGACCAGTAGAAATCCTGCATGAGTCAGAAATTCATCTTTAATTAAGGGTTTCTGACCAGCTCTGACAGAATATCTAGTTCTCCAGCAAATTAGCAGTTCATGAAGCTTCCTTCTGACATAAATGGCACATTAGGAGACATCCTTCCCTTTTTTTTAGTACTCTAGACTGCCTGAAAGGAAGCACAAGTGTTGTTCTTCCTAATAATGTGAGCTTTTTGTTTGGTTAGTTATTTGGGAGCTGATTTTGGTTTTACATGACTGTTGTCTTTTGTGCTATTTCCGAATCCTGTTTAAAATCCTTTCTATACTCTTTGCTTCAGCTTTCAATCACTGTGCTTTTATCTTTCCAATTTCCAGGACAATTTTTTGTTCGTGAAGTTTGTTTGGAATTTGCTCTTCCAATATCCTGCCCTGGGCTTCTTCTCACAAGTTCTTACCTTGTAACTTTCTTAATCCATCCAAAGCATTTCTGCTTTTGTTTGTTTTACATGAGCACACATTTATGGAAGGTTAACAGTGACTATTTGGCCTCTACTCCCTGTGCTGACCTAATCTGTGTATGGCTTGGTTACTACACACTTGTCCCCTTTATCAGTCCCTGGTGTTCTTCTCTTTTTATCAAGAAGCAAATCTAGTCAATCTAAGAATGTGAGCTGGCTGACTTTCATTAGTAACACTCTTTTCCTCTTTATTATTGGATCATTCACAATTATTTACACTGTTTGAGTTTTGGTCTCTTCTTGAATGATGTTGTTTTGTGTCTTTCCCCTCCCCCCCTTCAGTTTTTAAGCATGTGTGTGTGTACATATCAGAAAATGACTAATTTTCACACAACAAAGCCCTCTGGCTTCCTCTTCCTGCTTTGTACTGTTTCATCCTTATGTCTTCTTGATGTTGCTTCTTTATGTACCTGATTAGTCAGTTCCTTCTTAATTAAGGCTTTTCTACAATTCACAGTTCTAGATTTCCTTATTTCTTGCATTCTTCTGCTTTTCACTCTGAATTTTTACAATCTTAAAAATCTCTTACACTCTATGTATATAATCTGTCTGAATAGACAGCTGTCAATTGTTCTCTTGTCCTTTCAAAATGAACAGCTTATACAGTGATTGCAGACTAACAATAAACTTAGATACTCATGCCTTATTTCTGTTAGATTATTTGGATTTTAAGTTTTGTTTGTTTGTAAGAATATACTTTGAGGCCTGTATATTTTAAGCATCCTAGTACTTTGAAAACAACCTTGGTGTCTTTTTCTTCTATAGCTCTCTTGGAAAGAATAGGTAAACTACTTGATCATTATTCTATATAAAAGTTTTTTTTTTTTTTTTTCCCTGCTCAGGTGACAAATGCTCATCAGGAATCCTTAGAGAATCATGTGCGAGTGCAGGCTGCAGCCTTAGATAGCTTTAGCGAAATGAACAGCTCCTTGACATCAGCATCAATAGACTTGCAGGTACATCTTCATAGCTGCTTCCCAGCTCACAGCTGCCTTTTCTAACATGGATTTCAAAGCATACAGAAAACATGGATGACAGATACAGACTCTAACACTACGCAACACCATAAAGTACTGTCTTGGATATCTAAAGCACCTAATTTAGGAAACAAAGAAGAACATTCAGAAGTTCCTGTGTTTAAAAAAATTAAAAAATAATGTACAATAAAGAGATACAAAGAGATACTGATATGCAGCAGAGTAATACCACTTGTGGTTATGTCTCTATGAAGGATTTACCAGTTATGTCTCTATGAAGGATCTAAGGTGAAAATGTGATTTGGTCTGTATAGTGCAAAATGGTGCATCTCCTGACTTAGTTCTGCCTTCAGTTGGTAATAGAAATGAAGTGGCATGTTTGGATGCCAGGCACTTATGAGATTTTATATACCTGGGGGAGGGATGAGGTGGGAATGAATTTTAATTTTTAAGGCCTTTTAAATTCCCATGTATCTGAGCTGAACAACTTAATGTCCCACTTTCTTGTATGTAACAAGAATGTTACGTTCTTGTACATTACTTTTTTGTTTTCAGTCCACTGCATTTTGTATGTATGGCATGGCCCTTGGAGAGAAGGGAAGGTTATTCATGCTGAAATGTATCCATGTTCCTTTTTTTTTTTTTTTTAAATAGTGTTCCAGGACTCAATTTCACTGAGTATACTCCTCACAGAAACACCTTCTAGCAACAACAAAAGCCGTAATTTTAAATGTTAAAACTTGCAAAACTGTTCACACTGCATTAATATGTCAGGAAGCTCTTTAAATGTGCTGTCTGTTTCATAATCTCTTGCCTATATTAATTCATCATATTATTTCTGATTTTTAATATGTGCTTTTCCTCTTTTTTCTAGAAAACCCTAGTGGATGTTACATTGGAGAACACAGACATAAGGGAACAAATAAGGAATTTAAAACATACACATGAGCAATCTATGGAAAAGCTGAGAGAGAAGCAAAAGCAACTGGAAACGGCACAAATTGAAAATCAGTTACTGAAGTTAAAGGTGCAGTATATAAACTCCCCTAAAAATACTGCACAGTAAGGGCATTAGATGGATGTTAAATTAATTCCTTGGCCTTATCTGTAAAGGATTCTTCATTCTTCATGCCCTTGTCATGCCCTTGAGCTCCCTTATTTCTGTGAATCAATACTGGTTTAATAACAAAGAATCTCAGCTGGCGACAGGCAGTCTTCCCACAACACGGGATGTGACATAAGAGTGAGAGATGTTGGCAGGTGAAAATTCAAACCATTAAATGGTTATTAGCATCCATTCCTGTTAAGTGAAGGAATATTACAACTCTGCACTTTGCTACCTGAATTTCTTGGTGTTGAGTTTCTTTGGTATTGCACCATTTTTAATAGGTAGTCTGTTAAGTCTTAGGAGCAGGTAGTCAGCAGGTAACAGCAAGCACCTTCAAAAGAGAATTAAGTTATTTCTTTCAGAGAAATGCAAGGGAATAAAACACAAACTACAAGGTTTAATATGACAGAAAGCTTGACCGTGTTCCCCCCTCATCAGCCAAATGTATTCCTTTAATCTCAAAAAAACCAAGCCCACAAAAAACCCAAATAAAACAAACAATACCCTCTCCCCCCCGAAAACCTTTGTCTCTGTTAAAATTGCTCAAAGTAGACCAATTGGGATATAGTACTACATCAGAATTCGTCAAATTTTGAAAAATTTGTTTCTATATTTGATAAAGTTTCTGAAATTAAGGTGACTGCAGCTATATTCATGTTTAATCGTGTGAGAGAAGGTGTTTCTTTCTGGCTGTTTTGCTAGTGACTAGCACTCATGCTTAATGAGAATGGTTAAACAAGAAAATATAAATGCATTTCATATTCTGCTTTCCTCTCACAGTGAAGCTCTACAGGCTATAAAAGTAGCTGTATTTTGCACCTGTTGTTGTCAGCAGGAAATGAGGGAAAAACCAAGTAACAGATACAGAAATTATGCAATTAAGATTTTAAATCAGAAATTTGGGCTTCACTATAATATTAAGGACATGCCCCAGCAAGTCAGGGAAAGGTACGTCTGCTTCTAAGAGCAAGGACTGCAGCTTAAGTCTCAGTTCAACTGAATGCATAAGGATTTGTTTATTTTCAAGCATGTCAAGCTCTGCAGAATACATGCGCTGCATTTACACAGCAGAAGCGTAAATTTTGCCCTCACACTTTCAGTTTTAGTACCAAGTTAGTGAATAATATACCTCATTACTGTCTTTGACAGTTAAATATAAAATTATGTCTCAAAAAGTGCCAAGACTTCAGGGAATTCATTCTAGGAGTGATAGTAAGGGGATGGTGTGGGATCTGGGAGGTTAGTTTTGAAAGGCAGTAACTACTGTGTACCATGATTACATTCTGGGTGGAGAACACACCTGTGGGGCTTATTAAGGTTTGGTTTATTCATAAATCTGTAATAACTTAGAGTGGAGATGTTGCTTAAGTGTATTATAACAGATGCCCTGATACATCCACTCTTTTTTATGCTTGTTTTTACTGTCGTCATTGCACGAGGTGTAAGGGAAGGAATGATGGAGATAAAGGGCCAGAGATCCTGTTCCAGTTCAGTGTATCTTAAGGAGTCTGGGGTTTAATGATTGCCTTTCTCTAAATGATACGATTCTTTCAGGCTTCCTGAAATGTGGAACTCCACACCCTCTTATAAAGTGCAGGTCACTATCTGTGCCCCAAGGTTGATGACAAAGGGGACAATTGCAGTACAAGTGGAGTCCTTTAGGGCTCATCCCTTTTCAAAAATGAAACACACTGTTGTTTTTCTACAGGGTACTAAACAAGCTTGTTTCTGCCATGCAAGATGAACCCAAGGGTTTACTAAACCTTTTGGTCCTTGAAATAGAAAAAAAATCCAACCCAAAACCTTAATCATCAGAACTCTGTATTTTGTAGCTGTGTTAATTGTGGTGATCAGCAGGGAGCACTTTATTCCTCCTCTTCCTCTCACTTTTGTAGCACCCACAGCATTTCACTATAACGTTGGCTGATTCACAGCATCTCTAGGAGGAGAACTAAGTTCTGTACTAGCTGTTTTACTTCAGTTTTATTGTGGTTTACATAGTAGATGGACTTAAGCTGTGAATATCCTATTTGGTGTTTAATTTCTGAGGGCGTGGTTCAGTCAGTGTTTTCAGCCAACAGCAGGAAATCCTGTCTCTGAATTACCATTCTGCCCCCTTCCCTGTAGCTCTAGTAAAGTTTCTGGTTCTGTTGTTAAAAATTAACCCTTCTGCACACCTGAGAATTTTAATTTTCAGTTTGAATGCAGGAGGGTACTGCTATAAAGTATTGCTTTGAGTGTTCATGGTCATTTAGAAAGAGGAGTTGAGTCTAGTCCATCTCTAGTCCATGCTTCAGTAGAGTGGGGGGAGACAATATCGTTTCAATGGGGAAACAAACCAAGTGACTTGGAGGCTGTTATGGAATGGTTCAGCAAAGAGGCATGGCCTGATCTTGGATCAGCAATGACTAAATGAGCTCAATTCAGACAATATGATGGAACTTGATGGAACAGTAACTTCTACAGATGCAGATTTTGTTAATACTGGCCGAATGCTGTAAATGGTCTTGATGCAAATGGAAATCTGCTTTTGCAATGTCAGATTTATAACAAGAGGGAGCTTAACTTCATTCTTATTTTCTCATCATGTGAACTCTCTTTCTCCTGCTGCCAGCAATACTGTACTTACTGATGGGGCAACCTTCCTGTCTCATAGGTGGAATCATCGCAGGAAGCCAATGCTGAAGTCATGAGGGAGATGACCAGAAAGCTGTATAGTCAATATGAGGAAAAAATGCGAGAAGAGGAGCAGAAACATAAGGCTGAGAAAGAAATGCTCCTGGTATGTACAGCTAGTCTGTAAGAGCAGTGCTTATCTTGGATGTCGTTTCTCCATCACTTCATACTCCGGAGATGATGCAAGTTCCTTCACTTCTGTCTCTGTGATTAGTTGTGCCATAGTTACTAAGCTTTCCAAACATTTGGGGTTGTAGGACTAAGAAAAACATGTGTTCAAACATAGTAATATCAATGATAATCTAGATTTCAAAATCTGAAATAGGGTATAACTTCTGATTCTCTAAAAAAGGAAAATACAATGTCCAATTTTAAGTGACAGTTTAAGAAGGAGAAAGGGAACAACTTCACTGGATGCTACTGGAGCAAGAACTTTCCTGTCCCCCAATTTCCCTCCACCCCCAAGTTAAACCTTTCTATGAGCAGTCAGTTGTTGCATTTTTTTAAATTATAGAGTCAGATAACGATGGAGATTGAAGAGAGATGCTCTTTCTTATTCATATTGCTTTGCATATCAGGAAAGTACAAAGCTGAACGTGGCCAACTATGGTGTTTAGAAAGCTGTCTTTTGCAGCAACATATTTTTCTCATGCTGTTATTTAACAGCATCCTCGGGGAAAGGGAAGGGAAATCAGCTATCTAAGAAATGAGTAAAAGTTTCTCTTGAATTGTCATAATGATGCTTTACTAATACCTGTGTATTCCAAAGTACCCTTAATCTTTTGCTCTATATAATTCACTCCCAGGGTCATAACTCTTCCAGATTTGTGAGCAGGTGTAGTGAAAAGCTTTGAGCTCTTTCGAGCTATTAGCCTGGCCCGATAGCCGAAAAGAAGACAAAATATTCCTCATTAATATATTAGATGCTAACGTGACTGCAAATGGTCTTGTTTGTAGGAGGAAACAAATCGGCTTCTGAAGGCTATTGAAGAGGCAAATAAGAAGATGCAGATTACAGAAACAAGCATACAGGAGAAAGACCAGAGAATTGGTGAGCTGGACCGGCTGATTGAACGCATGGAAGAGGTATGAGAGCTGACTGTTGCCTTGAGAGGAAATGCACCAAGTGCATGGAGGAAATTTCAGTTGTTATTGTTCTGCTGCTCAGCTCCCTGCTCAGTGACATACCATTGCTGTTTGCATCTTACTTACTGTATTTATATCAGTAAATGCACCTGGGCTGCCATAGAGACCCTGTGATGAGGAGGTGGTTCTCTCTTCCTGGTGGTCCTTACAGGCCAGCATTTATTTAGGAAATGAGCCATTGTTTTAAAGAGAGAATTTAAAAACCATTCAGTGTCTCTTCAGTGTGCAAGGTGTCTTAAGCCTAATCAAGTAATAATCATAAATGATCCAGAGTCTCTTCTAAATGTTGCTGTGGTAGGTCCATAGAGTGCACAGAGCTCTGTCTGGGACCCACTGAGACTGAATGCCTCTTAAATTCCCATCAAGGTGGATAACACACACTTTTCTGTTAACCTGTTTGATTCAAGCCCTAAGTCCTCACAGATCTTCACAAGTGGCTGTGCTGGTGGGCACTTAAAAAAACCCAGGAATACTCCTAGGGGAAGAAAATGCAGCAGTACCTTTTAGCTCAGCCTTGGATTGGGAGATCTTTTTGGAGCGATAATGGGGACAATTTGACTTTATGTAGTTAAAGATTTTGATGACTCATCTTTCAATTGAAAAAATGCCATTTCAAGTACAGCCATACATCTTCAGATAGGAAATTGAAAACTGATCTTGTTTCCATGCATAGCTGGGGAATTGATTTTATTATTATGTATTCTGTGCTCCTTGGCTGTAGGAAATGCATGAATTTTGTTTAATCAGTTTCTATTTTAATTTCAAAAATGATGTTTTGATTTGCAGTGAGATATGCTTTGTGAAGCCTTTACATTTTGATACATGGAGAACTGAATGATAACTTTTCTTGTTTAGGAACGTCACCAGCTGCAAAAACAGCTTGAATTAAATGAACTACAAATATCTGGAGCAAAATCTGAAAACAACTCTGACAGTGAAAGGTGAGATATGACTTGCCTGTACATCTTCTACTATTGCTAGGAAACTTCAGGGGTTTCTTTGTTTTTGTAGACATCTGAATTTTGCCTTTTCTACCTTTAAAACTGCAGTCTGGTAGAAATTGTCCATCTGAATGTAGGTTTGTTGACATGTAAAATATCAATACAATTATTTTTTGCAACAATGACCACCTTCATGCACCTTTTCTGAAAAGCTGTTTGCAAATGTGCAGTGCAGGTAGTTCCATCTACCATTGTAGATGGAACAAGCTGTGACATATCTGTGGCTTGCATTTTTCTTCAGCCTGCATTCCCAAATTCAGAGAAGTATGATCCTGACTATGAATATTTTCACTATCTAAATTCAAAGGTTTATATGACACTGCTTGAGTGGGTAAAGATGAATTACAACCAGAGACTGAATAATAGTACTTGATTACTACTTAAGGTCCTGTGGCACCCAGAAATTAAGTTTTAATGTTTGGGCTGTCCTGCTGTTCTTTGGGAAGCATAAACATGAAAGGAGATCCCTGCTGAGAGCTTCTCAGTGCCTTGTATTGATCTCTGACCAGCTTCTCTGGTTTCAGAGTAAGAATGGCTTTTCACAGCAGCCTGTTAAAATAATAACTTCAAGTGAACAGATGTCGTTCGCATACAACATAGAATATGGAGATGAAAGATAATTGTTGTTTTCCTTTACCTCTGAATAACACAGACACTTCTTGCTTCAGTGAATTCTTTCAGCGTGAAAAGTTACACTGCAGTAAAAGGGTAAAGGCAGTGTTCAGGCAGGGATTTGTGCAATGCAAGCAAGCTCACAGTTGCAATCCATGCCATGCAAGCAATGAATCTGTGTTCAGATGATGCTGGTTTATTCTTAACTTGTCTTTACCTGTCTGTACCTTATCAGACACTCGAGCTCCACCTTAGGATGTCTGTTCCATTTCTCCATTGCTATCAATGCTTAAGATCCTGAATCTTCTAATGATACAAATATGTGTTACAATTGCAATTAAAATATAAATTAAAATTTTATGAGATGTTAATACACACAACTCAAAAACCTGCAGCAATGCTTTGAATTTTTTGAGTCCTTGTCAAAGTGTTGCAGTTACATTTCTGCAGAGTACTTCACTGTTAATAGAGACTCTTTTGGGGGGAAACAGCATACAATTCAGTCATTCACTGGAATCATGTCTTACAGTTTGCCATCTGCTGCTTTGTCTTAGAATGGTTTTTCTATTTGTAGCTTTAACATTTTTTTTTCTGCTGTGCAGAGACCAAGATGAAAAAAGCCTTTTTGTTTTTGATTCCCCTCCTCCTATTCTCAAATTCTGTCCAGTCCTGAACCTAGGAGTACAGCAGTTTATTTTGTAAGCAAGAAATTGCTTTCTTTGACAGATTTTAAGAATTGGACATTCAGATAAAAATGAAGACTCCCATGGCCAAAGAGACAAAAACTTACGGAAAAGCTTCACTCTGGTTTCCTTGCATATTCTACAGCTACTTTTCTGACAAGCTGCCAAACCAGCTAGTGGCAGGAGTTCTGTGGGAGTTCACTTTCTGTATTAAACAGATTTGAAGAAATGAAGAATCTATCTGAAGAGTTGTATGCATAAATTCAAACCCATTCATAGCATTCCTGCTGACTGTTGAGGAGTTAATACTATTCCAGTTAGCATTCTGCTGCTGTTGGCAGCTCTGCCAAATTCTTGACTCAAGGCTCCCCTGCAGTAAGACAACTTTGAAAGCAGACCTGCTTCCTGGCTTTTGTTTAGCATACATTTCCAAAATATTTGCAGGTAGTAGTCAGGCTAAATGTGTCTCTCTGAAGCTGAAGATCTAGTTGTCTAGATGCCTTTCACTAAAGGAAAACACATCTTGAGATGAGTTTTGTCACATTGTTTAATTGTCAGCACTTCAGGCTCTGAGTAAGCATGTCAGTATGCAACACAAAGGTGAGATAACTTGGGTGGAGTCGGCCACTTGGACTAAGATCACATTAAAATGTACTTTGGACAATTTGACATCTGTCAGTGCAATTTGACTTGCCTGTCCTGATTTATGGTGGATTGTGGGGGTTGTTCTTGTTCTGCCTATACTGCACAGCTCCCCACTTACAGGCTTGATCCTTGCATGTTTTGCCAGGTCGCAGCATTTGGAGGAGGTAGCGGCCAGCTTGAGAGAGCGGATCAAGCATCTGGATGACATGGTCCACTGCCAGCAGAAGAAAGTCAAGCATATGGTTGAGGAGGTGAGATGTAGTAAAACAACTCAGAGTCTTTGGGGAGCACTGATTCTTTTCGTACGTAATCCAATGAGAACTGTGTTCTTTGTGTAGTTGCCTTATGACACCTTTGTTACAGTGGAAGTTGAGCTAAGCATCTGGAGCCAGTGAAGCAGAAAGAGTAGATGAAAGCAGTTGAATGCAGTGGCTGTGGGTTATATACTGTGATCTTTAGGCTGACACTAGTTCTGTACCTCTTCATGGGTGTTCAGGAAATGCAACACAACTCCCAGCTCAATTTGAACCGTTCAGAGGGTACCTCTGATACGATGCAGTCTAGTCATTAACAGTCTCCTTCCTGTACAGAAGTGGAAGGCAAAAGCTGACCTTTATTGCTTCNGTTTTGTTTTGTTTTGTTTATGATTCCTCACAGAAATAGGTGAGCAAACACACATTTTCACTGCTTGTCTCTTCTTACCCTGGTCTGGGGACATTGTCTTAGCTGCTGCCATTTCATGTAAAATTTTATGTGGAATGTTGCTGGATAGATGCTTTAGGTTACAGGCTACCTATGTGTCAGGAAACTGTTCTGCAGTCAGAAGGCTGTAATTGCAAACATTTCAGTTTCTCCAAGTGGGAAGAATGACATGGCAAATAGATAAGTTTAAATTGGAGCTTTACAAAGCTGACTGACTCTCCTACTGCAGAGACAATGGGTGTTCATGAGATACCTTTGATTTGTATCTGGACATCATACATCATACACTCAAGATATCAAATATTTAGAAATCACTCAAATCTAAGGCATTCTTTCTGCATTACAATGTGCTGTTACAGGATTTATGATTAGGCATGGAGATGTCCCATTTTTGTCAAGTTTGTATTTATATGTATTTACGTATGCTTTGTTTTACAAGATTCTGATGCAGTCCTTTTGTATGATCGGGTGTGTGATACTACTGTCTTTTACACAGAGGGATTAAAGTTCTTCTGTTACATCAGACATACCAAGTCTTGAGGTTTTGGTTTTAGTTTAGTTCACCATTATCACTGTTTTTAAGCATCCTAGCTGGTCTAAAAAGGAACTTACAGTCTTCATACCATGGTATTTTAATAGGGAAAATTTCTCCAGTCCAATAATCCAATCCATCTAATTAATGGATTATGGGAACAATTACTTAATCTGTTTTGTATCTCTGTATGCCAGACATTGTATTAAAAGCCCACATCTGAAGGATTTGTGAATTTGTGATACATGTGGCACCCTGAATGAATCTAGTAATACATGAGGATGGTGGCCTAAATTTTGCCCTTTATTACTAAATATATTTTAAACTTCTGGTTGTAACTTGACCTCTAGTGGGCTGCATAGGTATAACAAGTCCTTTCAGCTCTATGGTTTGTTTTGGAATAAAACCACATAAAAATCTTGTGCCAATTATTATGATTTCATTAATATTAGATTTAGTGGGTGAGTTGAGCTTACTAATTACTTGTAATGTATTTCTGCCGGTGCCTTCATATACACAGAAAGCCTTTCTAGACCATCTGGTTATCCTATTTAATGAGTGTTAGGTGACCAAGTCACTACTTAATTGTCAAACATGTCTGCTTCTAACTGCTGTCTGACTGCCTGCTTTTCAGATTCAGTTAAACCTCTATCAGTCTTGACTGCCACATAGCCATAGGGTAGATATTTTTGCTCTTTCCTTTAGTCCCTGTGTGTTTTAATTTTTATTTCAATTCAGCTTCCTTCTGCATGAACACCTGTAAAGCTACATCTATGTTTTCACCAGTGAGCTAGCTAAAGTCTCTTGTACCAGAGGTTTGATCAGGTCAGGGGGTACCAAATACATCAGGCATTTAATGTTTGGGGCTTTTTTCTTAATTTTGTGCTATTTGTTGCTTGTGTTTGTACTGTGTTTGAGAAAATATCCATAATATAGTTGGCATGCCCTGTTTTAAACTAGACTCTTAATTAAAGGCCTAAAAATAGCAGTTTTAATAATGTAGGGAAGAGTAGCTGTTCACCATGGGGCAAAAGAAAAAACATTGCAGATACATATGTCCTCAACTGTCCAAGTTGTTTGTCCATGTGGTGCTTTTCATGATTTTGTGCTTTCGTCTACATAATATTACATAAGTATTTCTTGGCTCATTTTAAGCAAATACTTGCTAACTATGCCATAGAAGCTGAAAAATTTCCAACAAAAATATTGGAAAGGAATGCTATCTGAAGAGTCTGTTCTGAAGTTAGGTTAAAAACTAGTGAGCAGCAGCACTAAAAATATCTGCTAGAGCAAATAGGGAAGATTGCACTACTATTTAAGTCCCGGAAGACATGTTCATCAGGGTATATTTAAAAACACATCCTCCCTACACTAAATTTAGCTGATTGCAGAATGTAATGGCAAGGAATATCAAGAAAAGTGTAATGAAAACCTGCCCTGTTACTCATTATTGCAGTATTTTCATGGCTGGTATCTGTTAAATAACATGCCATCTTAGGGTTTATGAGAGTATTATAACGATATTGATAACTTGCATTTAAATAATTGAGAAAGAATAACCAAATAATTCAAAAACTAGAAATCTTGCTTTCTGAAACACTTAGCTTCTCTGTGGCAGTCACTAGAGTGAGAACAGGCTAACCTGGGAAACTCAGGAGAGAAATGGAAGGAAAGTAAGTAGTTAAAATTATCTGCAGTGCTTATGTTTGAAACTGAAACAGGGCTACTGTATGAGCTGCTAGGTGAGAAAGCCTAAACTTGCTTGACTACAGGATGAGCTTTGTTTACTATTAATCTTCATATATTGGACACAGATCTGAAGTATAAATAAGGGCTTTAGTCTTCCAGTGTAAATCATAACAAGTTTATGCTGTTACCATCTCCAATTCAGAGAAATTGGAGAAATGAACATCACTTCAAAGGGATGCTGAACAAACAAGATAGACTGCTTCTAACTCATATGGAGAGCTGTCAAAATTGGACAAGTACTGAGATGAATCTCCTGGCTGAAAAAAAGTCATGGAATAGATTGCTCTTAAGCTGTTTCTGGGAAAGATAATGGATTGTTTGCAAATCACAGATGCAGGGCATTCTGTAAAAGAACAGCAAGCAGCCAGGAGGAAGTGAAAGAGAAGCTTTGTAATGGAGTTTTGTGATGCAGCAGGCAACTCTAACACAGCTGGTGCTATTTTGATGGCATTTTAAAATGTGTTAGGAGGTGGTGGTCAGTCCTAACTTTGGCATGAAAGGGGATGTTGCCAGAGAAGCATAAAATGTAGGAGGCCATGGAGGAAAAGAGTATTAACACCTTCCTCTTCATAGATCTCATCATGTTGGTACTGAATGCAATGATTATGTGATCTAGGGAATTGTGCCCAGGCAGAGGAGGACACTCAGAATTCAGTGTGCTTATACTCCTTAGCAAAAAAAAAAAATTTGCTTCTATTTTTTTCCTCTGAAAATAAATCCTTCCATCTCAGGCATTAATAGAACCTTTTTTGACTTGATCTAGTTAAACCAGTCATAAATTAAATAGAAGCATAGAAAATAACTTTCAGAAGAAAAATAAATGGAAGAAATAAAATGGAAATTTTCTCAAGTTGGTGACCTTCAACACCTCTGTGTGTTAGCTCTCATGCACACACATTTTTCATCCTCATAGGGATTCTTTTCTGTGAGAGCAAGAATTGCTGCTCATTAATGCACCAGCTGAGTAGAAAGTTATCCTGCATAGTCTTAAAGCCTCATGTTCTCATTAGAAAGAGATTGCAGATGATTTACGGCGGACAGATTTATCCCTTTGTTGAACTTGTTTGTTAAACAAATCTGTTTGTTCACAGCTTAGTGTAGTATGTTTTAAATGCAGTGCTGGCAGTTAAAAGTGCATGACTTGCATTTGGCAGGTGTTTAGAAACCCAGCCCTTTTCTCATACTATTTGTACATCACAGGCTTTCAAAAAGTGAGTGAGGAGAGACAGATGGCCAGAGTGGGTCACCCAAGGCTCAGATTTTTTAGCCCTTGCCTTTGTAGCTGTCTTAAAGTATGGCTGGGTAGAGCAAAGGCAATCCAGGAAAAAAGTTTGATGAGAGGAAGAATTTGCAGGGAGACTCGCAGGTGAAAGGCAGAGGCACACAAACTTCAGGCCCTTCCACTAAGGAGTTTCCCCTGCAGAGATGGGACTGGGCAGGCAGATGCAGGCACAGAGGCACCACGGGAGGGCATGGGAAGCTGCTACCACACTGTTCCCTTCAGGGCTGAAATTACTCTTGCTCTGTGAGAGGGGTAAAAGCTTTCTCTTCTAAGTATCTATCTCATGGGTCAACCAGTTCATCCTGTCTGTGCTACTGTGGGAAATGAGACTTTCCTATAAGATAAATGAAATACAAAACATAGATTTTAAATTAGCAATATAAGTATTTTGTGGCTTGATCTCAATTTCAAACCGGGAGAGATTTAAGAGAGGTTTAGTTTTGAGATTTGTGCAATTCACTTTGAAGTGGATTGCAATTTCATTGCACAGAAAGCTTATTTTATATGTAATGTTGTTTCATTGTTGAGAAGCAGGAGAGGGAAGGAAATCAGCATTATATTTTGTAAGAAAAGCAAGGGGGTTGATGCAGATATAGGAAGCTGTTTCTGAAGGGGTCTGAAGGAAAAAGGATATTTGATTTCATGCCAAGAAATTATCTACAGAACTCAGATTTCACGTGAAATTCCCCTAACTACTGAATTGAACTGTCTCTAGGTCATGGCCCATGAGCTGTTCTCCAGCTTTAGTCTCAGATTCGTTGGATAATAAATGGTGACCAGACACCAGGGAGAAGCTGTCTCCTGTTCTGTCGGGGAAGATGCTTGCATGAAAGGACAAAGTGCTAATGAGCAAATGATATCCCAAATACAGAAGATACTTTGTATTGCACAAGTGGGGTACAAAATGAAGAAATTTTTTCAAAAAATACTTAAACATCTGAAAACATCTGTATCAAGACACTCCAGATATATAGCAAAATTTCCCTCTTTTAATATGGAAGAACAGTTTCAAGATCAAGTAAAAGAAGCCACACAGAATCACAGAGGAGGAGAAGATGGAATTACCAACAACAGATGCCAAACTTTTATTAACCAAAATCTGCATTGCATAGTACCTACCATAAAATTGAAACGACAGCAAAAATGCAGAACAAGAAACGTAGAAAGAGAAACCCACCTTGGGAGCTTGGAGGAAGAAGATAAAGGACAGAACATGAATAACTTGCCACACCATCCTCCCCCCCTCCCCACTACAAGTGTTTGGCATTCCTCAGTGGACTTGAGCAAGCAGTACATTGCTTATCTGTTGGCAGAAGTAGAATCACTGCTGGTGTTTGGTGAGAGGGTTTATATATGTACAACATCAGCACTTTCAGCTGGGAATTGCCAGGCCAAGTTATAAATTAGAAACTTGCCCATTACTAAGGTAATGCTTAATGAGGTGGGTTGATGTGCAGACAATGAACCAATGTCTGCAGCTCATTAGGACATGTCAGCCCCTGCTTTAGCAATATGTGGACATCAACCACTAGATAATGTGTTCATAGAGCTCATTCATTTAGGAAGGTCTCTACATTGGTGCATTAACCTAAATCAATCAGTTGTTACTTTTTCTCTAAATGAAATGTGAGTTTTAAATACAAAAAGTGTTAGTTTAAGTGCATAAGTTGCTCACGTGATTTAAGGAGGATTAAAAGACAAAGGTGCTCATTCCTATTCACTGCATTATGCTCCCTGAAAAAGTTTCAACTCTTGTCTAGCCTCTCATAAATCCCAGTTAAGGTCCAGTGAAATACAGAACTGAGGAAAATCCTGTTCTTCTTGTACACCAATTACCTCTTGAGAGCTCAGGCTGATGTTGCAATGTCTTGTCTGTCTTGTTTTGTGCATGCTGTGTAGCATCTGTTTGTCCTGTGTAGTCATATTTCTGACTAATTTGTTCATGTCTCTGTATTGGTGTTACTGATGCCCAGTACATTAATGGTAGATGAATAAGGAAAATATAGGTATACTTGAAAAATATGATACTTGTATATATTAAAACTATGTTCTGGTAAATATTTTAAACTAGTGGATAATACTGTTAAGTGGTAAATGGTGATTGAGTTTACCTAATAGCTGGATTTGTTCCAATCCAGGAGATCACTGTATAGTTTAATGCCTCCAAATCTGTATCTGAGTTACACAGAATAAAATAATTTCCTATATCAGGCTTTCTTTATAAAGGCTCTACATTTAAATACAATTTTAGTTTTCTCTCAAGATGCTTTTTCCTTCTGCTTTAATAGCTTTGTAATTCTGTCACCTTGTCATTCTAATACCATTAGTCACATATCCAGCATTTCTTTACAGACTCTTCCTTTTAGGTCTTGCAGTTCTCCAATTCTGCTCTTGACTGTTCTTCTTAGGTATTCTGTCCATGAAGTCAGTTTAATGCTGTTGAATCTTTCATCTCACTTTCCATCTTAGGGAAGCAAAGTTTAGTATTTACACAGCCCATTCAAGTACCCTGACAATTGTTTGGTATTTGGAGAATCTATAAGGTGCAGAAGTGAGAAAGAAAGAGATCTTCATCGATGGGAAGGACAAGAAGAATTGAATTTTCTGGGAGATGCAGCAAGATAAAGTGACAGTCTGAAGATTGAGAAATGACCTCAAGTTTTCAGAAGAAGGCAAAAGCATAGAGGTGGTAACAGCAGCAGGGCAGAAACAAGGATGAGAGATCTTAAAAAGAAATCAGTGACCATATTAATCCTGAGTCAGTGGATAAATTCAGGATGATTCACATTCCATGTTGGACCTTAGGTGCTGATTCAGATCATTAGAAATTGCAGTGGGTATGTGAAATGCAAGCTGCACACTCAGCACCACTGGCAGGGAACTTCATGGATCGTGCCAGGATGGGGAGAGATTTGGTGCCCTTTCTCTGCCCGGCAGGGAAGTGCCAGGGATTGAGGTGGGGTGGCTGAAGGGCTGAGAGCATGTCATGCCCCTCAGTTGCTGGCACACCAGATAAATTACAAATTGGAAAGCTTGGGCCTTGTAGCTTTTCTCTTCCCAGTTTTGGAATAGTCAGATGTCTCCCAGCTGGAGAAGGGAAAGCAGGAATGATGGATACAGTGGGTTGGGGGAGGTAAGAGAGAATGAAGTGGTAGGAAGAAGGGTGACTGTGGCCCAGGGTTGCTAAAGTCACATTATTACTGTTAGCAGAACTGTTTTGAAAGGAATGAGCAGGTCATTAATGTAACTGATATTTCTAATAGGTTGCAAGTTTTGAGTGCTTAATGTAGACAGGAAGGTTATAGAAATACAGGTAGAAATGTGGAGTCTTAACAATGTCAGGTCAAGAATTAAGTGCTAGGGAAAGTCTATCTGGACATTTCTGGAGAAGGTTGGCAGAGAGAGTCTGAAGGATGTACCTGAATAGTGCTTGTAGAAAATTATGAAGAAATCTGAGAGGGTAGTTGTGCAAAAGCCAGGTTTAGAAGCAAGTTGCTGAGTTCAGTGAGTAGAAACTCTTGAAGTCTCCAGACACAGCAAGGATGAGGTGGATTATAGACCATGAGCATTGACCAAAGAAAATATAGGAACATCTTGATAATTTTATCCTGGAGTCAGTACAGAAATTACTTGGATACAAGAGTCAGTCCATGGAATTTGAGAGTCTTTGGCTTGCACTGATTTGTTTCTGACCATTCTGACCACACTGTTCTGGCCACAACTCAGGCCTGTAGCTGAGTATTGTGTTTGACCCATCTTGCTTCTCCTCTTCTCCTCCTTACCTTGTATTCAACCCAAAGACAAAATCTATTGCTCTGACACCTGCTAGATGTTCTCTTGCTTTATGCAGCTTCTAGAAACAAAGAAACTCTCAAGACATGAATTTGTGGGTTTTGGGGTTTTTAAATTTAATATATTAATATAGTCTCTTAGAGATATTCCTGTTTTTCCTGGTTTCCTGTGACATACCCTCTCAAGGATTAATCAAATCAGGTTTTTCATTCCTGGTGTTAATGGCAAATGATGATGTGTACTCAAGTCCTTATTCAGTAAATAAACTTATTTTTATAGTAAATTACTGTGCTGGGATGTGTCATCTTTGTCAGGACACTTGTTTCAGCCCTTGGCCTGCAGTAGCTGCTGAGGCAGCTGTTTGGCCATGTGTCTGGGGGTGCAGAATTCCTGCTCCATTCTGAGCCTGCTTTCCTTCTGCAGTGGCCTCAGAGGGTACTCTGATGTGTCCAGGGAGCAGGACTGGAGGACATTTTTCCTGGTGCTGAAACAGCCTCTCATTTTAGCACTCAAATGCAGCCTCACTGCTGCATTTATTTCTCCTGAAATGTATTTGGGATGTGTGGCTGTGTGTGAGTTCCTAATGTTTAAAGATCACCAAAAGGTTTTATATAGGTTACACAATTGACAGCCTGATCATTCTGTAACCTGCATGGTCTAACCACACCATTCTGTTTGACTGCTAGACTGAGACATGGAGTGATGACATAGTACAATATTCTCTGCAGAGAAAAAAAAAAGCAGATTTTAAAAATTTGGTGTAATTCTGGGCAAGGGCATGGTTTTAATGGGTTCTGACTGGTACTATGTAAACATGTTACAGGGAGCCTGGAGGTACTGTTGTGTATGCTTCAGTCTGCTGCTCCCTAGAGCATCCTCACTAAAATACAAAATGTCTCTTTGGAGTTCAGTTCTGTGTTTGGGAGGGTGAGGAAGCTGTTTCTCCAAGTCTTCCTTTTTGCATTCTCTGTTAGATTTTAAGGTGTCCATGCTCATCTTTGCCTTCAGACTATTCTAATTAAAATAACTCAAAAATGTCCGTAGGGAGCTGTCTTTCTGTAGCCAGTGTGAAAAATAAGCAGAACTTTAATTTTAACTTACACAAAATCTATTTGTACATGATACTGGTGAACCTAATGGTTACTGTCAGTTTATTTCACATCTTAGATCTTCCTGTCATAGAATGAACATAAGGTAAATGCCTGTGAAACACAAGAGTTGTCTTGCTTTTGGATGACAGATAGTTTGATCACTTATTTGGAAACAGAAATATTTTGTGTTTGATGTACAAACCAGCCTAGGCAGCTGATGGAGTTGATTATTTTCAATAACAAGCAAGAATGGCTTTGTGTCAGTATGATCACACAGCTGTGCTTGGCTTTGGGCTTCTTTGTGTGGCACTGATTATTGGTGTTAGTAATATTTCCTTATATGCATAGTAGGAGAATATTAATAGAAAAGATCCACTTGAAAGTCCTAAGAGAACAGTTTATCTTTTCTAAAGTGGAGTTTATTGGCAGGACTGAAGCTATTGAACCAGGGAAGACATAACTGACTTAATTCAGTCATACTATTAAACAAAGTTGTGATTAAATATAACGATCGAGCTATGTTCTAAGATTTTCTGAAAATGCTACAAGCTTTGTGTTTTTGTGAGTTGAAAACTGAAATGATAATAGCTTTAGATGACATGGGTAGTTTTTACATGGCCTTTAAAAGAGGAAAAAAAGGAAAGACCTGATTTTGAGAAAGACTGATGATGATAGCAGTCCTGTATTCTGTAACTGTTCAGCTGAAAACACTCTATGGCATTTATGTTTTAGCTTTTCCAAGTAACAACTGATCATTGTGTCAGTGACATGTGATACCTGAAAGTCGTGGAGACTAAATTAAAGTTCAGTTGGTGTTACAGCTTTTCATTTTTCGGCTCAATATGAGTATTTCCTTTGCTTCATTTTTTTTTTCACAGTTCTGTATGTTTTTGTTTAAATATTTTACAATTTCTAGCAGTAAATTTTTCAGAGGGTGTTGTTTTCATTATTGTGCCTTGAGTATTTTATCTTTCTCCTTTAGCAGGATGGGAATATTTATATTAATCACTGTGTCCAGATATGCTGAAAAATTTTACACTGGTGAAGGGGATGTCAGTGTTTGTTCACAGCTTTGATTTTAATATACAGAGTTAAAAAGTGACTGGTGAGAATGCTTGGAAAATTTGACTGAAGTATTCAGAAATGGTCATTCTTGCAATGACTGCCAGAAAAAAATGAATGTGTTCTGAGTGTTCCTTGATTTCAGTTTAACTGTTCTGCAAAATGAATTCACTTTAGTAAAAGTCCACTAAATTTGATAGCTAATCCAGGGATTAAAGGAGTTTGTGAATACTTACAATACTTACTTACTGTGATACCTAGATTGTTTTCTTCCTTTTCACACCCCCATCAGACTAAATGTCTTTGTTTTTCTTCGTAGATTGAAATGCTAAGGAAGAAAGTAAAAGAAAAGGAATTATTTATAATACAGCTTTTAGACAAAATCTCTTTCTTAGAATGTGAGGTAAGGCATTATATTTTAAGTTTCCATTATTGTGATTATTTTATTGAACCAATGTCATCCAGTGCTAACTGGATATATAATTACTATACATATTTGCTGTTCTTCAAATGGAAATTAAACATATGACACCAGTCATACAGTCAGGAGTGTGTGTAATAAAGTCTCAATATTCACTCTAAATGTCTCAACTTACAATTTTCTAATGGTTTTATAATGACTTAGACCAGAGGCTTCTGAATAAAACTGTTGGTTTAATTTATATTCTTTCCAGAATTAAGGATTCCTTTATTTTATCAATACATACTTTTACACTGTTTCTTGTAGGAAGGGCAATGTGCAATTTTATTTCCTTGTTTAATTACCATAAATAAAATAAACTTGTGATGAAAATTACTGTTTCCCAGAACAAAGAATTACAAGATAAACTGGACTACTTAATGGAAAACCAACAAAAGACCAATATAGAAACCAGAGATACTGGAGTAGAATGTGATCTTCCATACAGGTATTTACTTTTTTTGCTTGTTTGTAGGAAAATCCCTCATAATGTCCCTTATCAGTGCTGTATTAGTAAACCATTTTGCTAATGAACTGTTTGAGTGGACTGTGGAGTTTAAAAGAGCACTTCACTCCTAGGTGCAGTTTACATCGGTGATTTATGGTTTCGGATTTATTTTTTTCTTAAAGATGCAAACATACTGCAAACTGCTGGGGAGTAGTTATTGCCAATAATGCAATTTAAGTCGAGAAGTCAGAGAGGGGACTGTGAGGTGTGGCAAGTTCTGGTGCAGAGTGGCTGCTGGCAGTGCTGCAGACACAGGACAGCTCTGCCCAAGGCTGCTCAGGACTGGCTTTGGGCACACTTCATTCTCTGTGCCTGGAGGTGTGACCGGGACCACTGGGAGAGCAGGGAACACCGACAGGGGAGGGCTGCAGCAGTTCTGGAGATCTCCTGGCCCAGGGTGGAGGATTGCCAGGTGAACAGTGCCATGGCATCGCCACGTCAGCGCTGGAACGCTATTGCTGCTCCATGGTGCCAGGGGCTCTGCAGCCTGGCTGTGGAAAGCTCAGGTGTGGTGCCTCCTCTTCTCCCCTGCATTCTCTGCCCTGAGCCTGCAGCAGGGCACTGAGCCCTGGGAGAAGGGCTCTGCACTTGCACTTCAGTATTCAAAGCTAGGCCCCACAGGGAAGGGCAAAACAGGAAACAAACCAGTAAAATAAGGAGGACCACTCCACATTACTTTTATTACCAACAAGTAATCTTGTTCATTGTAACCACTTTGCAAATTGAATTGTTTAGTTTGAAGAATGTAAATTAGCATATGAAATCAGCAAGCAAACTGAAATTTCCTTCATAATTTAAAAATACACTCATTTTGGAGTTCAGCCTAGAGCACATTTTAATGGCATGTGTTTTGGAACCTTAAACACACTGTTTTTTCACTCAGATTGTGAACAGAAACCTATCTTTGTTGCCCTCTCTTGGGCCCCTCCGTATGTAAGCACAGCCCCTACTTATCTGATATTTTTCCTCTTTTTGAGATTTATCTCTATGAAGGAATGTACCTCTCTACAGTTTAGATTTCGTGGAATTACTCTTAATAATTAATTGTGTTCTTAAATGCAATATCGCTATCTTTTTCTGTTGCAGGACTCTTAATCCTAATAACTTTATTGCTGGGCATTCCACTGTGAGCACCAGCAAATGCTGTCCTGTAAACATATCAGTATCTGCCATGGGTTTTATCAAATATTCTTTGTCGCATTATAGAAAAGAAATATGGAACATTCCAAATGCACTGATAAGTTTAATTTTAGCCTGTCAATATCAACACAAGGGCACAAGTTCATTGCCGTGGCATTACAAGCCCAGCTGTGTGATACTCTGACCTTAACACTGTAAGCCTTCTCTTGTCTCCTGAACAGCACAAGCTCTGAAAACAGACCTCCTGAAAGTCCGAGGCTGGTGAGGACGTACACCCCGTTCAAGAGAGTGCTGGAATTTAGCACAAGGAGCAGTACATCCTGAGAACTCAACTCATCGAGCTTCCTGAATACGAGCAGATACCTTGCGCCTTTGCAGCTTGGTTAGATAAGTTTTTATCAGTTTAGAGGAAGACAGCAGCATGGACTCTTGCTAAATTTATCCTGAAAGCAGCTCTTTAGTAACTTTATACCTGAAGTTACTACTGATGTTAACTGTGAGGGAATAGGGAAGCAGCAGGCTGAGGGAAGCATCAGTCAGGCAATATTGCTTCTTTAGAAGCTGTCTAGTGCAATGTGTCATTTCAAATGCCTGTAAGGACTTGTATAGCTGTACAGTTGTTTTTGGTTTTTTTTCCTTCAATTGTGTTGTAATTTTGTTTGAGTAATTAAGCTCTAATATATTCTGTTGTCAGTACTACTGGAGCAGTACCTGAAGCTGTGGTGGCAGAGGGAATTTGTGTGGAAGCTCCAAATCTGCCCAAACTGAGGGTGGCTTACACCTATCCCAGAGATCTGGTGCAGCTGAGGGCTCTCTTCACCTGGGAGCAGCTCTTTTGCACCCAGCACTCTTTGTCTGGGAGGGAGAGATGAACTGGGCTGTTTTAAAATAATTCCCTCAACACATGGCAGATCAATATTGTGTTTGCTGCTCAAAACAGTAAGGGATAGAGCAGATTATAATGGAATTTGCTTTGTTGGTCTGGGGCACTGGTTTGCACTTCCTCAGTCATGGGACAGAGTGACCATGGGTGACACATTCAGTAGCAATTGTGTCGGAAAATCCCTGACGCTTTATTTATTTACTTTTTCATTCGAGGAAGGAGTTTTCATTAAACAGAAGTTTGCCTACTGCAACCTGCAGCAGTCCTTGCAATTCCAACAGCAATAGCAATCCTGAATCAGGATTTGGGGTTCTGAGTACTATTTTTTTTTTGTCCAAACCACTTAAAATCTTATCTTTGGCTTCAAAGTAGCAGCAGGAGTGACTGTATCTAGTACTGAACTAATTTAAATATATATATAGGGTATTATTTACATCTTGTTTTGATCTTCCACTCTTAGTGAGTTTAAAATGAAGTAGGAATATATTATTTTAATTCTGTTAACATGAATGAAGGACCTTTTTTCTTTTCTAATTATAGTACCTGCAACAGAAAACAAACAACTTAGGTTCTGTATGATCAATATTGTTCTTGCATGCAGTGTCAATCCCAGGAGGTGCTCACCTTGCCACAGAGCTTCACAAAGGGATTGCTTTTCTTTCTAGCCTAATGCAATTCAGTCCTGTCCATTCAAATCAAGTACACTTACTAAAGTTGTATTTAAAATAATAATGTTGAACATACAAGAAGATGAGTAATAACTGATTTCAGGGATAAGCTTTGTACCTGTGAAATCTTATCTCCATCTAGTGGCTGATAACATCAAATATTTGGACAGTATCTGTTTTTGAAGAGAGAGACACTAAAAACTAATCCCAACAGGTATATTAATGTCCATTAGGGATGCAACTTTAGGTCTCACAGGATGTATTTTAGCATTTCTGTGCCCAAACAGTCCCTGGGTAATTCAGGACTTGAATTCTGAACCATGGTTTGTGAAAATTACTTTCAAACTTAAGATGAATGGATGAAGGTGGTAGTTTTAGATAAAAGGAAATGCATATTGTTGTAAAAGACAATTAACTGACAAGTTTAAAAAAGTGAAAATCCTTTACCCCTCTGATTTTGGCCAGAAGTCAGAAAACAACCTGATGACTGTGAGGTGCTCAAGGAATGGTACTAGAGGGCAGGGTAAGTATCAAAATGCTGTTTTGACACAGACTCAAAGGAAGTTCATTCTACTTTTAATATATTCCTGAGGATCTCCTGAAAATGCTGCAAGCTCTTTTAATTCTGAGACTTGCAACATTATGATAATTTGCTCAAGACTTTAAGAGGAATGCAGCAAGGCCTTAAGTTTTTACTGTAAAGGTGTTCTGTGTAAATTTTTGTCTTGACTGTTTGATGAAATACAGTATTTTTTTGTAAACCAAATAAGGACTGAAGTCAAAGCTGTATTTTAAGAGTCTTTTGACATGCAGTGAGCTGGATGACTATCACTTGATTGGACTACTGGTCTAAATTTGGTAACTGTGAAGAACAGGAGAGGAACTGTATTTATATCATTGTGTTACATGAAAATGTAGAGCTTTCCAGTCAAATGAGCAGTAATGTAAATTAGCACAGATAATAACAAACCTGACTGAAGAGACTGTAACACTTCTGTATAAATTTCCTCAATTTGAGACTGAGTTAATTAGTACTATCACACTAGAAACTAGTAAAATTTCTGTAAACAGCAATAAAAGCCATATAGGAAGGTCCCAGAAAGTACACTAAATGTAAGTCAATTGTATGACTACATTTGTACCATGATAAGTATTCTTTTGTGATTTATTCCAGATACTCTGGAAAGTATTTTGGGATACACTTTTCATATATGCTGTACAAATAACGTATTACATTGTATGCTTTTAATACATCTGGTATGTAGGACATGAAAAGGATAAATTGCAATAAACACTGTATTTAAACTTGTTGTTCTGTTGTGTCAACAGTCTTTTAGAAATAAACCTACCTTAAAATGTTACAGACTCTTACTGTTCACAGCCTTGTTTGTTCCAAACATGTGGGGATGGAAAGCGGCTCCTGCGGAGCCTCGATGTTCTTGTCGGTGTTTCCTTTGGCACACGGGCTCTTGAGAACAGGAAGGCACTCCCTGGCTAAAGACTCTCAAAGCCAAGTCACAAAAGCAGATGAACTCTTTCATGAAATAAAAAACTATTGACTTGCACAAAGGACAAACAAAAACTGGGCAGCACAGCTCTTGGAAAAAAACCCAACAGCTTCAGATCCTCCAGATAACATCTGAATCCATCTGGGATGAGGCTCTCCAGGCTTCAGCAGGATGAGACTGGGATGGTTGTGGCCCATCTTTATTTACAGTTTATATCCACCTACTGATAATAGAGATTTATTTTAAGATAATAAAAATAAAGCAATCTACATGTCAACTAAAGAAGAGGTTGTGCAAACACAACAATCACAGTGTCGCAGGTTTGTAATGCTCAGAGGAAGAATGTCAAGTTTTTGACTCAAATAATGCTTCCCTAATTATGTGTTCTGAGCTCAGATTGCCAACAAGCCCTGATAAAATCTGCTTGGTGCTGATCCTACAGCCTGGGATTCTGGGAGCTGGATACGGATGCTTTTCAGAGAGCTTTAAATAACTGACATCTGAAAATTTCTGCATATGGACAGATGAGAAGTAAGTTCTCTGTGCATGAAGTCTGTAATTCTGCACAGGAAATCCCTGCTCCACGGAATGGAGATGTACATGCTGAGAGTTTCATTCCATTTACATTTTACTTCATTCTTGTTCAGCCCCTGGGACTGTTTGCATGTGTAAAAAAAGAAAAGTGCATGAGAGACCTGAGTTAAAGCCCTTCCAGCCCTGCCTCAAGCACAACATGGAGGGAACACAAGAAAAGAAGGACACAGGACCATTTACAACTCAAGGTATGTGAATATTTTCAAAAGAAAAAGGGACTTGTTGGTTTAAAGAGAAAATACATAGAAGTGAACATCTGTGAGGTTACAATATTCTGTAAAGGTGTGTGGTATGTAGGCAATGCAATGTTCTGATGGTTGTTTCCCAGTACGTTGACAGGTATAAATACATATAGACTTGCTTTTAAAGTGTTTGGGGCTTTTTTTTTTTTTGAGAAATTTGAATTTTTGAGTTGTTTTTTTAAGGAAAATAAAATGAATTATTACAAAGGTGCATCATGCTGATAAGAAATGAGTTTTTTTCCTAAATGAAATAAAAATTATTCAATTAAATTCCAAATACTCATACCATTATTCTTGTTATTTTGGGGGTGATTTACATTGTGTGTGTAGCTTGTTTCCTCTCCTCCTCAAAATTCCTGAGCAGAGAAATGGTAAAGGTAGTTCCTGCCCCCTACTCCCCAAAAAACCACAAACCCCTACAATCTAAAGTTTCTTTTGCTCCTTTTCCTAATGAAAAGAAGTAACATTTCATAAAGTTGAAGAAAGCAGAAAACAACAACTTTTCTTGTAGAAATAATACTAAACTACTAAATCTATATTTCCTTCTTCAAGTTTGTACTGAAGTTGATGCTGTCTCAGTTGCATGGTATCTAGATACTGCCCACCTGTTCATAACCAAGAATATATTTGTTCCAGCACCTTCCAAATTTCAGCTACTTGTTCATTATTCTGGAACTATGGGTTACCTGAAAACAGAAAATATTATTCCAAAATTTAACACTTCCAAACCGTAAAGATGAACAATATTCCTTCCCTGTGAACTTGGACAAATACAGACTTAGTGAACAGTATTCCAAGTGAGGTACAGAATGATCAGGTGTGACTCCCAGCAGTCATGTTATTAACAGTTTATTCTCTTCATTTTTCGCTCTACTTTTTTCTGTGTTTATGCAGTTCAGCACATAAATTGAACCCTCTGGAAATACTGGCATTGCTCTTCTGTACATGTCAGAAAGCAGCTGAACATTTTGTGAGAGCAGTGGTCTAATGAGATTGTTCCCTCTAGATTCCCATTTCCCTGCTGGCAGCAGTTTCCGTGCCGTGTTCCTCACTCTCTCCTATCTGCAGGATCAAGTGTTCCTTCTTGCAAGATGCAGAAATGTGACACAGATGCGTGACTTCAACCTGCAACGGAGGCAGCAATGCAAAGAACTTGTGTCCTGTAACTGCGGGGGGTCTCCCGCTGAGAAAAACTCAGTGATTGCCCTGAACTCTTAGGCAAAACTCCCCCAGGGCATTTTCCACAGATGGTCCAGGTAGTGCATAACGAATAAAAGATGTCGAAAAATTTAGATAGAATACCAGATTGGTCTCTGGGGAGGGGGAAAAGTCACAGTCTGCTGCAGTGCTGACCCAAAAAACTGCTAAAAGGTGTCAAATCGCTCTCAAACTCAAACCCACAGCCTTTCAGCGCTGCTCCGCACGTGTCACACGTGCCGTGCACGGCACAAACCGCAGCTTTCCCGCTGTTGTTGCAATTCCCGGAGGATGAAGGCGAGTCCCCGGCGGGGGAGAACGGCCCGCGGTGCCGCAGCCCTCAAGGCTCCCCAGCGCTGTCCCGCGGTGCCGCTCGGCGGGCGGGTGCGAGAGCCGCGCT